>ML784170.1:24621-41316 GCA_009831015.1 Picea engelmannii
TTTCACACGTTTTCTTTTTACAGTCGTAAACCATATGACAAGTTCACAAAATTGAATCAATAGTCTTTTCCTTTAATAATCTTCTTCAAAACATTTACAATTGTCGTACGAAAAATCGATTTAGTCTCATAACTTCAATGAAAGAAATAAATGAAATATATAAGGAAAAATATTTGAAATATGTTCGCTATGGTTTCTTATTATGGGTTTCTTCGGAAAGAGCGTTAACTTGCTCATGTTTTAGTTTATTAATAATATAAACATATTAAAATAAAAAATAAAAATATCTATTATTTTTAGAATCGAACATTGTTTTTTTTATTTTGAATTTTTTTTGGGGAAAAGAACGTTAATTTGCTATAAAATTCACTCACTTATGTTTCAAATGGTTTAGTGTATTAACAATCTAAATATATTAAAACAAAAAATTAAAATATACATTATTTCGATAAGGATAAAGATAATGACGAAGTGGTCAAAGTTTTATTGATTCTCTCAATTATTGTTGTATTGTATGAATGGTTTGTTAAATGGTGGTCTTACATCAACGGATATGGTTCGAGAAGAATGATATTCATATAGTCAAAGTTACATGGGGTGGTCTTTGTTTAGAACTCAATGCTAATTAATCTTCTTTTGCTAATATATGAATTGTAGAGACATTTTAATGACTCGCAAAATGAATTATTGAATTTTAGTTTTTTACACATATTTTTATGAAAAAGAATATTGTAACATTTTATTGATAATTAATAAAAAGAGAACATTTTATAGACAAGAGCATTTTATTTTAGGAAGACGATCCTCTCTACTTCAAATATATACATGAGAATATTACATATTAACGAATATTTCATTGTATTTTAGATGAAAAATATTTGTTGATTTTATTTTTTTCCATTTTTTCATTTTAATTTTTTTCCACATTCCTGAAAAAGGTTTCACGGTGATTAAAGGTGAAAAAAAAAAAAAAGATTATGATTTGAAGGAGAAAAATTAAAATGGATGTTTAGAGTTCAAAAGTTTTCCCAATTCCATATCGAAATTGAAAATTTCATATTCATGTATTCTCTTCATCCCTTTGTTGGGACTTCATTTGTAACTATCATTTGCAAGGGATTTGTGTTGTCTTCTTTGTCTTCATTCGTGATCCATACCTCACTATGATACCAATATGATCTATAAGTTGTTGTGAATATTCCACTAGAAAGTGCTTCACTACAGATCTAATAAAATTACTAAAATCTTTACTGAGAAGGTTAGTTTCGTTATATCTCATATTCTTTAATTACTGATTTTTTTCTGCTTAAATGTATCAAATAGATGAAATGCGAAAAATAGAGAACATAAATAAATACTCACACACCATCCACAAATAAATAGGGAAAAATTTAGGGGTAATTTATTGCCTATGGGCTAATTTTTCATGCTTTTTCCAAAAAAAAAGATTCATCAATTTCCATTTTTTCTAAAAGTCATTTTCTCAAATTCTATAGAATAAAATTATTTTACCTTAAAAATAGCCCAAATTTTATAGAATATATATATAATCCTTAGAACTTTGAATATTCTTACAAAAATATTGCCAAACACTTTATAGTTTTCATTTAAGGACTAGTAAGGTTCTCTAAGGTTTCTACATTATAAGATAAATTTTCATCCTTAAAATTATACCTGCAAATAAATACAAGATATAACATGAGAAACTCAATATGGGAGAAAACTCAACTTCCTCCCATTGTAAAGGCACATAATGTTTTTCATGTTTCATTATTGAAGAAATATGTACATGATGCTAATCATATAATTGACTGGTTTGTGATCCAAGTGGAGCCAGGGGGATAATTCCTGCCAAAATCCCAATGCATATTAGATAGTAAGGAAACCTCACTCATGAACTGAACCATTTCACAGGTCAATGTGCAGTGGAAACACTTTGGCCTAGATGAGGCTACATGGGAAATGGAGGATGCCATGAGATAGGTATATCCATTTTTGTTTACTCCTATACATACATATCATGTTGATAGATAGAACATCAAGGTCGATGTTCCTTTAAAGTGGGGGGGGGAGGGAGTGTAACACCCTATTTCCCCTAGTCTATAAATATAACTATATTGGCCAAGGAACTATGGAAAACCTAAAAGTGTGAATGGTTGATTTGATGGGCATTTGTACAAAAGGTCGACGAATGTAAATTCCCTTATTTTAATAAAAAATGGTTACGTGTTGCATGACTGCTGAAAGAGGGGATGTGCTAAGAGAAAACCATGAATGATATGAAAGGTGGTGGAGGGGACCTAGAATGGTTACGTTAACCTCCACCGAACCAGTACCATGATGGAATTAATTGCTCAGATCAAAACAACCCTCTGACCCAGGAATGAATTACAGTTGGGCTGGTAGGTGGGAAGATCTCCTCATGAATTAATGAGGGGATGGGGCAGACTGCCCATCTGTAAGGCTTCCAGACCTGACTCCAGATTGGGAATTCGAGCCACACGCAATCTTGTTGAGGAAGGAAAGAAAGGAAGTGTGGTGGGCATAGGAAGACCTGCGGAAAATGCAGAGATGAGAGAGGAAACTCTCGTTTCCGAGGAAGGACTGAAAGAGGAATATTGAGTTCTGATCATAGAAAATAGAGATTGAGCCAGGAGAAGGAGAGTAACCTTCTTCCTTATCTATTTCTGTAATGGGTGAAGGAGATTAACCTTCGTCCCTAACTTTCGTTGAGCTGGAAGTAAGAGATTGAATCTCAAAGCATCGTGGCTTAAGCTCGGGGGTGGCCAGTGATAAATCCATTGGGAGTGACTGAGCCTATAGTTGGGTGGAAACGAGCACCCCTTTCAACAGTCACATCACACTCTATGGTTCTAATAAGTTTTTTTCTTGCCTTATGCTTTGAATTGTAAATTATGGATGCATGTGAGTATTTACATGTCTATAAAGGGTTCTTTCTCTGTATTAAATGATTAAGTTATGAGTATGCGTTCTCTCCCTTTAAAGCCTGTATTTCTACTTGATTTTTCATATGCCCCAGTTTAATCACTCGAAAGTTCTTTTCCCAAGAATTTACATCACTGTTCTGGAGTTGGATCAAGCCTCTAGGCATATCTACTGATTTGGTAACCTCACAACTTACTTTTCCTTGATTCAGAGCTTAAATCTTTGTGAGTTGGGAAGGTGTTGCCTTGATTCAGAGCTTAAATATCTATGAGTTCGTGGCCTTCAATTCACCATTGTTGTTGATCTGGATGGGATGGAAGATCAACGATCCCAGATAGACTAGAATCAAGTGAGCACTTTCCATATTTCGGAGGTTGAACTCTCTGGTAAAGACCATGCATGTTGGGACCCCACAATTTCTGTGAATCATTGATCATCATTGACCTTTTATTTGAGTTTGACACGATCCCTGAAATGCAAGGAGTGTGTGGGACAACGAAATCTTCAAAGAGATCAAGCTCATAAGAGATAGCACTTTCAGTAGTGCAAACAAAATCCAGGAGATGGGCCCGTAGGAGGAGCAAAGGTTGAATCCTTCGAGCACTTAGAAAATATTCTAAGTCGGAGTAAGTCAAAAGCTCAGGAGGAGGAGCGACAGTGGTCATTGGATCACAACAACAAGGATCAAAAACCATCTGATCTAAGCAAGGTGCACGAACCTTAACACTTTGCACATGCAGGAGAAGAGAACTTACCAAATTTCTGAAGTCCCAAAGTAGTTTGGGATTGTCCATCATCAAGGAGGACAGGTGGTGTAAGATTCATAACTCTGGAATTTCATGGACTAGGAGGAGGTGAAATAGAAAAATTAAATCTCAATTGTTCGATCATCTGAAGTAGATCTTAGTCGTCAGAACGGTCGAAGTAAATCTCAAGCATCAGATCATCCGAGGAGAATCTGGACCATCTGATCCAGAAGAGATGTGGCGTAGATATGTGGATTCCGGGTAAATTACTGAAGTAATTCATAGCCATCGGATCAAGAGGATAGGTGGCATAAATCTATAGATTTTGGGTAAAGACCTGAATTAAGCCTCAACCATCTGATTCAAGTGGACACGCGACAGGAATCTGCATAATTTGAGAGAAGGTAAAGTTTGAGATTTGAGGTTCCCGAGTCCCAGAGAGCCGAAGGATATCTAAGCCATCAGCTCCAAAAGGACACGTAATGACAGATCATATACTTCAAATAAATCACTTCGAGAGTTTCAGATTGAGAGTTGAAACTCCTGAAGTTCGAAACGTCAAAGTGTCGAAGAGCCGAAGAGATGAAGAGATGAAACGCCAAAGTGCCGAAGCGTCGAAGTGTCAAAGTGCCAAATAAATGAAGTGCCTAAGATTCGAAGAGACAAATCACTGAAGAGCCAAAGCACCAAAAGGCCGAAGTAGATCTGAACTATCATATCCGGAGAACAGGTGGCGTGAATCTGTGGATTCCAGGTAAAGACCTGAAGTAAACATCGATCGTCAGATCATCCGAAGTAGATATAAGCCATCATATCCAGAGAACATGTGGTGTGAATCTGTGGATTTCGGTAAAGACCCAAAGTAAGTTTCAACCATTCGATTGAAGCGGACATGCAGCAGAAATCTGCATACTTCGAAGGGAGTGAAAGTTGAGACATGAGAACTCCAAATTCTGGAGACACAAAGGGATCATATCCATTGATCCAAGGGGGGACATGCGTCAGTATATTATTAACTCCAAATAAAATTCATTAGAGGAATTGAGAGTTGAAACTCTCGAAGGCCGAAGAGTTGGAACCAATCGTAACTATCGATTGGGATGGGAGCTATGTGCCGACAGATTGGGAGGTCTAGGAAGGCGTGTGAAAGAGAGAAAAGGAGGATAGATAACAGTCGTTGATCATGGATCATTGTCGAAAGTAATATATCAACGTTCGGGAAGAATTTCGGGGCCAAAACATGCTCGGGTCTTAATTCTCCTTGAGCAGGCTGCAATTGAAACCACGGTATTACCAAAGGCATACGTGGTGCCTTGTAGTAAATTTTAGGGTCAAAAGTGGGTTGATGTGCTCACAATCACATATTTTCCAAGAGGTCATAGACCAGGGTCATATGGAGGAGGGGGTTAACAGAAAAGGAGCTAGCACCTGGAATTCTACATTTTGAAAGCGCATAGACAGAGGTTGCGGGTACCCTTAGCCATGTACCAGGTAGTCAAAAGGTTCTATGTTTAATTACAGAACGATACCATTAAGGTCTTAGAGAGTCGTTTGGCTCCATAATTGGAGATCCTTGACCAAAAGGCCGAGTTGGTTCCTCAACTATCCAAATTAGAACACGTAGAGAGAGAGGATTTGTTCCTGTAAGGAGGATGATCTTTTCTTTTATTTTAGCCCCATTGTGGGTGTGTTACAAATTGGTATCCGAGCATGGTTACAACACTTTTCCTGCTTTGGCTGATGCACGAGTCGCTTAAAAACTCTATTTGGATTACTTTTAAAAGAGTGACACTCTACCTTACCTCTTTCTTAAAAGTCTAGTTAAAAATTTTATTAAAGAAAAGAATGAAACTTTCTACTATGTGTGTGCATTTAATAAATTGAGCCGTGTATTTTTCATGAACCAATATATTGTTATCTAACAACAAGTGTTTTTGTCAACACTCGAGCAGTCAGTAAATCATGGAAAAAATTCAAGAATAAAGGATGGTGATGTGTCATGAAGTGGGGGATGGCTCCCACAATAGAGACGAAGAATCTGATGAAAGGAGGGTGGTGGAAACCCCTCCAGATCTGAATGAAACTGTAAGGAACCTCAGGGCCGAATTACAAAGTTTCAAGGATGACAACGAGAGATTGATAAAGGAGCAAGAAAAACAAACAAAAATTAGTGTAGTCTTGTTGCAAAGCTTTTTCGACATAAGACATAAGAAGTGAAGTCAAATTCCACCTGAGATTCAAAAACATGACTCCATAAGTGGCCAAACTGGGAGAAGCGCCTTGAATAAGGCCCAACCTAGAGGCAGGGGACACTCATCGATAGAGTCCTCTGGAAATGAAGCTGGAAAATCCAAAGGATCTTCTAGTAGAAGAGCAAGCTCACATTTTCAAAGGAATGTAAAGAAGCGGAATCATTCCAAAAATCATGATCTTGAAGAATTCAAGAAATCCAAACCACCCTCTTTCGATGGAGAGATTAGGAACAGAGAAGAGGCTAAATTTTGGCTGCTTGGTTTAAAGAAATACTTTAGAGTCCATAACTACTCTGAAAACTTGAAGGCTCGAATAGCCATACTTAACCTGAATGGAAAGGCTTCCATTTGGTGGGAAGACCTTATGAATGTGAAAGGAGTCCATGAGAAGGACTTTTCATGGAAACAATTTGAGAAATACTTCAGGAAGCAGTACCCGTCAGAGAAATACATGGATGGGAAGACTAAGGAATTCTATGAGATGTAAGTGATCACTCGACCGTATTCCATCAAGACTCTACCCAATCCTTCCTTGGATGTGTGAATGAATACCAAGAAGTATGTGTCCATGTCAGGGACATTTAGTATTGGTGTTGTTGTCAATAGCTCCTTGAGCCTCCAAAATGCTTCCGCGCATTTCTCGATCCAAAGACACTTCTTGTTCTTCCTCTGCAATTTCGTAATTGTATTTGGTATCTCTGAAAACCCTTGATGAATCGTCGATACTATCTTGCTAAACCCATGATGCTACGCACTTCAAGGACATTAGTCAACGCAGTTCATTCCATAATATCCTTGACCCTTTCTGGATCCACGGCGATACCTTTGCCTGAGATGACATGCCCTAAGTAGTGAATATTTGATTGATAAAATGAGCATTTAGACAATTTCCCATACAAATTTTTCTCTCACAGACACTTTAATACCAAGCACAAGTGCTCGTCATGCTCTTCTAACATCTGAGAGTAAATCAAAATATCATCGATGAATACTTGGATGAACTCGTCCAAGTATTCATGGAACACCCCGTTCATCAAACCCATATATACCCCAGGGGCAGTTTTCAGTCCAAAAGGTAAAAAAGTAAACTCATCATGTCCAAACCTCATCTTAAAGGCGATCTTAGGGATGTCATCCTCCTTGATCCGTAACTGGTGATATCCTAATCACAATTCGATCTTTGAAAACATCATCATGCCTTTCATATGATCGAACAAATCATCAATCCTCGGCAACAGGTACTGATTCTTGATCATTTCCTTGCTCAAATGACGGTAGTTAATGCAGAGTCTCCACGACCCATCCTTATTTTGTATGAAAATAACAGGCACACCCCATGGTGACACACTTGGACGTATAAGTCCTAAGTCCAATGAATCCTTTAATTACACTTTCAACTCCTGTAACTTTGGGGTCAACATCCGATAAGGCATTCTTGTTATCAGTTTAGTTCCTGGTTTTAGATCGATGGTAAATTACTACTCCCTCTCCGGTGACATCCTAGGTAAATCCTTGGGGAAGACGTCTGAAAACTCTCTCACCACCAGAAGGCTTTCTAGACCTTCCACTACTCCCTTCTCGATTAGCGCAAGGATCGCATAAAGCTTACATCCCTTGCACATGCTCTTTCGTAGCTGCAAGGAAGAGATGAACCTCAAGGAAACTCCTTGGTTCCAACCTACAATCATGCATTTATGTCCCTCATCAATGACCAAACTCAATCATTTCATCTTACAATTGAGTATCGCCTCATGCCATTCTAACCAGTCCATATCGATCACGAATTCATAAGATCGTGACGTACAGTTTGGCCCTGGTGCCAAACTCTCGCAATTTAAGGCTACATCACGTAACCTTCCCTCCAACCTTTTGTTTGGCTCCCAAATCCATTTCTAGAAAGATAAAATCATCATGTTTGACTGCCTTACCTTAATTCTCTTTAGCACTGCACTAGAAATGAAACTCTCGGTAGCACCAGGATCTATCAAATACTAAGGGTCTGGTCAGTGATGGTAAGGAGTCTGCTACTAAGGCACTGGTCACCGAGGTGTAGTGAAAGTGGATCCTCTTTGGAAGCCACAATATCCTAGTGAATGTCTAGCCGGTGTCTGATGTTGTTGTGCACCATATGACACCTGCCCTGCTGGTCTCGCTGGAGTCCTTCTCTGAACCTCGTTGAAAATATCCTCCTCTGCTATGAGGGCCTTGTGAACAACATCATGCAAGGTTTGAGGCATCAAAATCCTAACCTTTGCATGAATGTTGAAAATAAGGCCAAACGTGAACCTATTGACCTCCAGTTTCTCGGTATTCAGGTGTGGAGTATACTGAAGCAGCTCCATAAAACGGGCCTCATACATGGGCACCGTACGACCACCCTGTTGCAAGGTGTTGAAATCATTGAGCTGACGCTCAATGAATTCCTCAAAAATATACCTCTCCCAGAATCGTTCCTCGAACAGTTCCCACGACAGGTCTTTGATGGCCATGTTCAATTGCGGCAGGAGCGTCTTCCACCATAGAATAGCACTCCCCTTTAGTTGAAAGACTTCCACGCAGACCTTTATGTTTTAGGTATAGTCGCAAAGAGAAAATCACATTGCCATCTTCTCCAACCATGCCTCGGTGGTTGCACCATCCGGGGCACCAAAGAACTCAGTAAATTGACCTTCTCGAGTTCACGGTGAAAACTAATGGTACTGGCTGGGCGCACTATAGACTCTCAGGGGTAAGCACCCCAACCTCATCTCAGTACAGATAGTGGATCAAGGCCTCTGACATTCCCTGAAAGGACCTTGTCAGCCCATCATCATCCATTACAACAATCAGATCCAACCCAAGAACTTGTTCCTCCCCTTAGGGGTTAGAATCTGAGGGCATGGGCACTTATGGAGGCATCGCACCTCCTTCCACGGCACCACGTTACGAACCTTTGTGGTGTCCTCTAATCGATATCACTGCATGGACACGTTAAAGTTTTAACTAGCCCTGGGTTATTACTCAAGGGTTTACTGCAGTGGAAAGCACAACAATACACAGTCACAGGGTTGAACCCACTCTGATACCATATGTAACAACCCCATATATGACTAAAAGCAATGCAAGCAAGTGCAATTTTTTTTTTTTTAGGCAGGAAGGTAGCGACGACAACAATTAAACCACACAACTTGACGATGAATACAACGCATGCAAATCAGGCAACAAAAAAAAATGACTTAGCACATCAAGCAACTAGATGAAACATGTGATAATCAAGACAGATAGAAACAACTACCCGCCCGACACAAGCAAGACAACGCCTACAAGCTAAAGGAAAACATCAACAACTTGACATAGTGGCTTCGACGACCAGGAACTAGAAATATCTATGTCGCGCAAAACCCAATGCCTTAAGTCATTACAAAACCAATTACCAATAGTCATTACAATGAACAAATGCCCACATCAGGAAGCACAAACTCTGGCCAGTTTATCCTTCACCTCTATCCATCAGGGCGTGCAATGATCCCCTAATCAAGAATCATGTTGTCACAAGGTGATAGGCATGACAGTAACCAAGGCACAACACGACACATCTAGGCCAATAACCCAAGAAAATTTAACGTGCTACGAGACGGAATTAACTGCCAACCACATGAAGACTAACCTAAGAACCCAATCGACAAGTCAAAAAGATGCAAGGGAAACTGATGAATATAACATTCATACAACATATTAAATTCCTTGCGCAACAATTCTATTGCAAACACACATCAATCTATACACATTAAAATAATTATTAACAAACAATTAGTTCATTGTAACTATTTTCCAATTCCAATATCAGATAAGTACTTTCCTAAGGAGGAATTCGGTATCTTTTAAACTGAAACAAATACAAAACATATCTTTTAAAACAAGAAAGCAAATGTCTTTTAAAACTGAATATGTTATCGTTAAACTAAAACCATATAATAAAATTGTTATTTAAGGAACACATTTAAAATCGATATCTGTATAATCTATATGTTGATATTACTGTAATTGTTGTATTTATTACTGCATTTATTGATAATTATTACTATAGTTCAACATAATCGTTGACAACAACAAATACATATCGCTGCCAAAAAGGGTTACTGTAATTTGGATACATCATTGTCTATTCGATATTGTTGTCCACTAAGTAAGTTACTATAACTATGGAAGGATCGTGGTCAATCAACCACAATGCTGTCAGCAGAACTGAGTAAGGGTTAGATAACTCGGCGAAAATTCATCCTTCACTTATTATCCATGCACAAAAAGGCAAGGCATTTGAATCTATTTAAATACCAGAGTGAAGACTGTCGATTCGACTCTTGGCCGACTGCTCAGGTACAGACTAATAACTAAAGGGATAAGGGAAAAACACAAATTTCTTTGTAATAATCAATAAAACAAACACTGAGAAGTCATAGCAATCAGAGTTTGGGTTTACCAAGGGATTCAAATCAAAATACAACGAGCATACAGCTGGGATGATCTTAATTTCTTTGACTATAAAACATTGAATAAAACATAATCTTTATACAATAGAAGTACAGTACTGAAAGTGAAGGAAAAATATTAACTGTCATTCAAAAAAAGACGCATGCATACTGTAGCCTAATGCGAAATCTCTGAGTCATTGTCTCGCATGCGCTCCATCCAATTCCTACTTTTCGATCGACGTGACCTCACCGGTACCTCCTAGCCAACTACAGGGGTACACTTCTTCACTCTGAGCCTCACGAGCCACAAAGGGGCCACGCACACAATGCCAGAGAAATGCTAACACCCAACTCGCCTCGCAATGTCGAGCTACCACTTGTTACCCGAGTTGGGTATCCCAACTCCCACAAGAGAAAGTCCAGTCAAGGAAAAATTCAGTAGCGTAACGTTATGCAAAAAGATGAGATCCATACTCCTCCTCCTCCATCCTTTTTATAGAGTTTTCAAGTAATTCATTTCCCAAATTCTCATTGAATTCCTTTTTCATTTAATTAATTAGGAAAAGCCTCCCCCATACACATGCCACCCGATCCCCTAGTTGCACTAGAAAATTAATTTTATTAATTATTTAATTATTCCTATTTCCCTCACCCACCTAAAATAATTCCTTAAAATGCTCCTTGGTGTCCCAATATTCCCTTACAAATATTAAATGACTTATGCCTTACTTGATTCCTAGCTGAGTTCATAAATAACAAGTTCCCAAGGCAAGATTCCTTACTAAGTTAGACATTCAAATTTTTCTTTACGTTCCCCATTTTCTTTAGGTTTCCCCTTTTTCTTTAAGTTTCCTATTTCTTTTAAGTTTCCCTCTTTTTTCTTTTTAACTAAAAATCAATTTAGCAAGTGTAGATAAAACAACCATTTACCCTCTTTTCTTTTTTTAACTAAAAATCAAATTAGCATATGTAGATAAAACAACCATTTCTCTTTTTAAAATTTTAATCCTCCATTATAATTTGAATTTATTAGCCCCCTTCTTGTTACATGTTTAATTATTATTATTATTTTGACCACATGTGCTACTTAGACCTAGGTTTTAATTTCTCTAGGATAGGCGACATTTTTATTAGGGAAATTGTTTTTAAATCTTACTTATCACATCATTCACTTTAAGGTCAACTAGGTTTATTCACTTACCCATTGAGATCGTGACGTGCCCTTCAGGATGCACTACGTTCTCCAATGGTGCCACTCGCCTATTTTCATTTTCCTTGCGTGATGTGCCCTTCAGGATGCACTATGTGCTCCAAGGGTGCCACTCGCCTCTTTCTATTTTCCTTGTGTGACGTGCCCTTCAGGATACACTACGTTCTCCAAGGGTGCCACTAGCCTCTTTCCATTTTTCCTTACGTGACGTTCCCTTTAGGACGCACTACGTGCTCCAAGGATGTCACTCACCTGTTGAATGACTTCGGTAGACGTCAAAAAACCCTAGAGTCAATACTCCGCCAGGTGATATTGTGGGAGACTAAGGGCCTCTAAGGAATAAGGCCCATGCCTTATTGTGCCCCCTTTAGAATCATCATGAGTGACTGTCACAGTCTTCCCTCACGACATCGTGGGTCTTCTCAAACTAGGTAATCATTAACCTATAGTTCGAGCCACAGCAGGAGTGCTAGTAGGCTCTGGCAGGGCTATTGTCTACACCTCTCCCTCAAGTCTCTGGTTGTCTTGCGTGACCCCTCTACTCCACATGTGAGTCTAGACAGAAAGCTATTGTAGCTTGCATCCATCAACAAATCATGTCATCAACAATAATCAATCATCATAAAATCTAATAATATGTACATGTGTCACATCAATAAAATTCAAACCCAACAATCCTCTCCCTGAATCGATCCAGAGTCCAAGGGGTTTCATCGATGCCTCTGCATCATCAATGTCCAAAGTCTTTCACACTCAGGAGAACCCAGTCAATAGCACATGTCTATGTGAATACAAAAAAATAACATATCGTCAATCCATAATGTCTCATAATCATAATCGAATGACCGATAGTATAATAATCTAGATCATTTGCAAGCAAGTGTCCTCAAAGAATAAGTTCACTCAGTGCGCACAAGAGAAGGATGTTACATCCTGTATTTTCTTAATCCCCCTCATGGGGCTTCATTTGTAACTGTTAGGATATTTAGACACTTAGGAGATAGTTAAGATTAACTTGGTATAATCTGTCGTTAGGTTAAAGTGTATTTATTTAGTATGCATTTGTAGTCTGACGGTTGCAATATGTTCCTAACATAGAGTGATTTGATGGCTCATATTTTCCTCAATCTTAACAGCTACATTGATCCATGGATTAACACATGATTGGTCCATGATCTCTATTTAAAGAGTATGGAAGGTATTTTTCTATTGATCGATTGTGAGAAAATCTGTTGTAAATCTCTTTTAATATTTTTCTTTTGCATTAATAAATTGCCTCAAGTGGCCATGTTGGTTGGGATTGTGGGTATTTCCCCACAAGGGTTTTACCACATAAAAACATCGATGTGTTGATATTTAATCTAGTTGTGTGAGTGGTTACTGAAGGTGTTCATACTCTATTTGAATACCCATGTTGTCGAACAAGGTATCAAAGTTCATTAGAATATTCTCTCTCGTTGTAGATCGAGATCTTGAAGCCGTGTTACCGCATCTTCGGTTTATGTTATTTCCGTACATTTTTTGGCTAAGAGGACTATTCCATTTCTATGGAGCACTCATTAAATTAGAAATAGTTTTAATTTCACTCGAAAAGGTTTATGTTTTCCCAAGATACAACCATTGCAGTCAGATCCAAAGGTATAAAGCTTGAATACACCCTTTTTAAAAAAAATTATGGATATAATATTTTGGTTTTCTATTTATTGTTTCTGGCTTGCTACTCTTTACGAATTGTGTATGATCTTTTCCCTATGCTCTGTGAGATCTTGACAAATCAGAAACATAACAGAAATCATTTTCTTGTTTGTGTATGCTCTCCGTCATACACTCTGTGTGATCTTGGAAAATTTTCATTTTCTGGGTAAGCTAACTGAGATATATAACCTTTGTTGTTGTCAAGTAGAAAAATTTGTTTATGTGTGAATGTATAAAAATAAATGTTTCTATGCACTCCAAGGTTGTCTTCCACAACAATAACAAGAACATCCCCAATCCTCTTTCTTAAGATTATAGTGTGTTTTGCACTAGCTCACTTGATTAAAATTTGCTTTATTAAGTAAGAGGCCTTGAGTTCTGTTATCTCCCAAAATGAATCAGTCAATTTGTTCCATTTTGTAGGTGATAGGATGGTCATAAATTATGGTTCTATATAAATTTCTAGAATTTAGAAGTGTCAAAGTATAGGATTTAAGATGTTTTCCTAAAAATAAATCGATCATCAAAAGGTCTTTTCAAAAAATCAAGAAAAAGATTTTCAATAGATAACATCTATTTTGAAGTTGAAGTTAGCTGGTGAAAACCTTAGGTTTCAACGGCTAAAGTGTACTCTCAGCAGCAAGCGAGCCAGATAAAGTGTTAACACAAGTTTTCCTCGAACGACTCCAGAAACCCAAAAAGGATAGGCTAGACACATGTCATACCATCATCATGGAAAGTTAATGGATGAAAATGAGTGGTGACACATTTTCATCATGATCTAGCAGGACATCAAGATAGATTGTGCAACCAGAGGATAAAGTACTAGTTATTTGATGACATCAAATCAAATCACCTTTCCCTATTTCAAACTCACGGTGTTCAAAAACTTCTATTTTGGGGTTCCATATTTCATTGATAACACAGGGTCATTTTCACTAGCGCCAACCCTTTCCTTATTAAGAAGTTTACTGTTTCAACCGTGTACAAATTAGCTGGTGATTAAGTTGCAGATAGCAAGGAAGCAAGGAGGACGACTTCTGAGGAAAGAATTAGACAATTTATCTTTTTTGCAGTCTTATCCAAAGGTGCATAAGCGTTTCTCATACGCAGGTTGTATGACATATGTGGAAAGGTTGCAGGAAGGCTATCACCAGGCAATAGCATAGATTTTTGCAAAATCATATGATGGAAGAAAAGCTACAGTGGTCTCTCTGGAACTGATAGTTGATGAAGCTGCCATCGCTTCAACAACTGGCTTACCCAGAACAAACCAAAATTGGTTTAAAACAACAGTGACCAAGAATTTGGATTTAAGATCATACCTCAAGACAAAATTCCAAAGTATAACCTGGAAGAAAAGTATCCATGTTTCTTACCTTGAAGATGAATGGCAAGATCTATTCAAAGGCATTCAATTATACTTAACCTCGGAGGGAAGAAGCCTAACCAAGGTGTGTAATAAGATCAGATTTGAACCATTCAACATCAAAAATTCCCTTTGTCATTATGGCCTGATTAAAATGATCATCTTGGAAGAACCGAGACAGAGAGAAAGAACTTGGCAGTACTTTGTCTTCTGGGAAGGTTTTGAGACCCAAACTCAACCTATAAATGAAAAGAAGAAAGAAGGAAAGAAGAAGTCAACTCCTCAGAGTAGCTCAAGGAGAAGGAGAGCTCTCCCAAAGCCACCAGAAGACAAAAATTATAGCATAAATCCCAAGAAAGCTAAAAAGAAACTAGATTTTGAAACAAACTCAGAGAAATCCACAGTAGAAAAGACAAATTCTCTAAATCTGCGATACACAGATTCAGACATAGAACTAGAAATGGAAGATGAAATTCCAACCATCAAAAGTTCGGAGCACTTCATGGAACCTGCACAGGATTTTGAAGTTTTTACTTCCAAAGATGAAGGTGAAACCTCAAGGAATAAGAAATCAAAGAAATCATAGAAGATTAAGGAGTTGAAGGAGGTAATAGCACAACAGAAGGTTCTAGAAAGGGTGATAAAGGCAAGATATAAAGCTTTGTCAGAGAATTTTGCAAAGACCAATGCAGCTTTTGAGAAGTTGGCACATGAAAATATAAAGGATAAGAAGAAGAAGAAAAAAATTACAAAGGATTATAATAGCTTATGGTGGTTAACTAAGCGCCTGAAGAAGAAAATCAAAAGTTGAAGGAAAAAATTACCACACATCCAAATTTACAGGTGCTGGCATAGGTTTCTGTAAACTTGCAGGGAGATCAATCAAATAAACAATGAGTTTTGATGGAACAACAATTTTGAATACGAAAGGTTTTCCTTTTTGATTAAAACAGAGATGTCACCAGCACAGAAGGTGCAATTATAACCAATTAGTTGTTGAAAAGCAGAGCTTTGATTAGCTAATTAGCAAATCCTAAGGCGAAATAGCTGGTGAAACTGCAGAATAAGAATTTTGAATATCTGAGCTCTAACAGAGTGACTTTTGGGTGATTTAAAGGATCAAAGAGCATCAAAGGATTAATCACCAAATCATAAAATATTCAATTTCAAAGATTTGTGGAGATTTTGGAGGTGAATGCTTAGTTGGTCAACTAAAGATTTGTTCACAACTGTTGAAATTTTTCCAACTACTGAAGACATGTGTCCTTTCCCCCGTGACACATTAGAAATATAGCAATGATGAAGACCATATGTCGAAGACAAGCTTTGAAGACAGTTCGATTCATAGGAGCTAGTTCTTAGTTATCCTATTGTATTTAGTTTTGTTTTTTGTTTTCTATATTTAGAAATCCAGATCCATTTTTGAGGGATCTGAGATCTATTGTAAAGGTTATAAATACTTATCATTTTGATAAAGTAAAGGTTTGATTTTGGATAGCAGAAAATACTATATTGTAAACAGACCTTTCATATGATAATACAAATCACAGTTTTCTCTCTCTATTGATGTCAGATTCTCATATTTCCTTCTGTACTCTTATTCAAGTTGTTTCAGTTGCAGAATGACTGTCATCTCATTGGTTAGCTCATAACTTGATTAATAGTTTCTTATCATTGTTTATTAAACCCTGCATTTGTATTTGGTTTATAAGCATTGTTTTCTCACCCACTTTAAAGCTATCATCTGATTATTGATCCTTGAGAGCATTGGTTCATTTGATTCTCATTTTGACTGTCTAAATACCATAACTGTAATTGAGTTATCTCATTGATCCACACATACAAAATACAAAAAACAAGTTTACCTTAAGTTACCAAGCATATTTGACCCACAACTTCAAAGAGTTTCTTGGAGTGATAACAAGTTCAAGTCTCTTTTTTGTTACTTTTTTTTAAAACGTTTATGCATTCATTATAAAGTGCATTTCACTTAATTATAAAAGTGAATCATTGTTAAATAACTTTA
>ML784170.1:57181-86045 GCA_009831015.1 Picea engelmannii
TTTCACACGTTTTCTTTTTACAGTCGTAAACCATATGACAAGTTCACAAAATTGAATCAATAGTCTTTTCCTTTAATAATCTTCTTCAAAACATTTACAATTGTCGTACGAAAAATCGATTTAGTCTCATAACTTCAATGAAAGAAATAAATGAAATATATAAGGAAAAATATTTGAAATATGTTCGCTATGGTTTCTTATTATGGGTTTCTTCGGAAAGAGCGTTAACTTGCTCATGTTTTAGTTTATTAATAATATAAACATATTAAAATAAAAAATAAAAATATCTATTATTTTTAGAATCGAACATTGTTTTTTTTATTTTGAATTTTTTTTGGGGAAAAGAACGTTAATTTGCTATAAAATTCACTCACTTATGTTTCAAATGGTTTAGTGTATTAACAATCTAAATATATTAAAACAAAAAATTAAAATATACATTATTTCGATAAGGATAAAGATAATGACGAAGTGGTCAAAGTTTTATTGATTCTCTCAATTATTGTTGTATTGTATGAATGGTTTGTTAAATGGTGGTCTTACATCAACGGATATGGTTCGAGAAGAATGATATTCATATAGTCAAAGTTACATGGGGTGGTCTTTGTTTAGAACTCAATGCTAATTAATCTTCTTTTGCTAATATATGAATTGTAGAGACATTTTAATGACTCGCAAAATGAATTATTGAATTTTAGTTTTTTACACATATTTTTATGAAAAAGAATATTGTAACATTTTATTGATAATTAATAAAAAGAGAACATTTTATAGACAAGAGCATTTTATTTTAGGAAGACGATCCTCTCTACTTCAAATATATACATGAGAATATTACATATTAACGAATATTTCATTGTTTTTTAAGATGAAAAATATTTGTTCATTTTGTTTTTTTCCATTTTTTCATTTTAATTTCTTTCCACATTTTTTAAGAAAGTTCCACGGTGACTAAAGGTAAACAAAAAAAAAAAAAGATTATGATCTCAAGGAGAAAAATTAAAATGGATGTTTAGAATTCAAAAGTTTTCCCAATTCCATATTGAAATTGAAAATTTCATATTCATGTATTCTCTTCATCCCCTTGTTGGGACTTCATTTGTAATTATCATTTACAAGGGATTTGTGTTGTCTTCTTTGTCTTCATTTGTGATCCATACCTCACTATGATACCAATATGATCTATAAACTGTTGTGAATATTCCACTAGACAGTTCATCACAACAAATCTAATAAAATTACTAAAATTTTACTGAGAAGGTTAGTTTCGTTATATCTCATATTCTTTAATTACTGATTTTTTTCTGCTTAAATGTATCAAATATAGATGAAATGCGAAAAAGAGAGAACATAAATAAATACTCACACACCATCCACAAATAAATAGAGAAACTTTTAGGGGTAATTTATTGCCTATGGGCTAATTTTTCATGTTTTTTCCAAAAAAAAGATTCGTCAATTTCCATTTTTTCTAAAAGTCATTTTCTCAAATTCTATAGAATAAAATTATTTTACCTTAAAAATAGCCCAAATTTTATAGAATATATATATATAATCCTTAGAACTTTGAATATTCTTACAAAAATATTGCCAAACACTTTATAGTTTTCATTTAAGGACTAGTAAGGCTCTCTAAGGTTTCTACATTCTAAGATAAATTTTCATCCTTAAAATTATACCTACAAATAAATACAAGATATAACATGAGAAACTCAATATGGGAGAAAACTCAACTAGAAGGTGAGGTTGCTCTGCTCTCTTTTCTTCAAATGCAAGTACAAAGAAAGATGCACTCTACGTGGAGTTTCCTTTGACACTGTGCCTTGTATGGATGCTACAGAATCTCTCCTCCTCTGTTATGCTCACAAAAATACCATGCTCAGTTTTTATTCTTAGCTATGGAACAAGATACAATGCAAAAGAATGGAACCTCTTCTCCTCCTAGCATCCTAGTATTTAACATCATTTGATAGTCATCTAGGGGTAGGGTTTTGACTTTCTCAACCCTCAATTATGATAAGGTTTTGGACCTTCTAGAATCTTCTTGAAATTCCATACATGGATAACCCCATTTGCATGAATAATGGGGACTGATGTGGCATGCACTTGTACCATGGTGGTCAACATGATAGGTCAACTTGCAGGAGGCATAACATTTTCATATGAGCTCTAATTAACATGATTTTTGCACCATTGGAAAGGTATCAATGTGTAAAATAGTGTCATTGGGTCATAGCACAAGATGGGAAAGTTTTGGCCCCAAAAAATGTCATTTGATGCCTCAAAATGGATCCATAAGGTTTCAAACCCAAATTTTTCAAATTGGGACTTGTTGATTTTCTAGCAAATTCAACCCTTGGTATGCTTTGATATCATGTTGAAATTTTTCCTACTCAACACCCGTCAAGTAGCTCAAAACAAAATCACTTTATCTACTAAAAGCACAGTTAAGTAATCAACTAAACATGTAGCAGAAGCATAAATAATGAAACCAAATCAATGACATATAAACACTAATATTTTTGGGAAGATACCCCTAGAAAAACCCCGGAGGGAAAACCAATGTTGAAAATGATTTTATTATGATAAAATTAGGGCTCCCATAACATGGATAATAACCCACTAAGAGAAATACAACTGCATACTAACTTGGCAAGGTTTGACTTGTTGTACGACTAGTTCTGGCATGATTTTTGAGGCATACATGACTCGCCTTATTGTAAATCATGTATATATGTGACTATCTACACTGTAAACTGTGTATCCGTACAGAAAACTTGTACAACAAGTTGTGTATGATCTGACATTCTCCTGTGGCTTCCTTAGACTGAAACCCACATGCGTAAGCCTATGTTCTCTCTTCTCCTTGACGTGGTATCTAGATGGAATTCCTTCTCCTTCCCTATCCAAGATCTCCTTGAATCAAAGTCCTTCTTGATCCAAGCTCTCAAGTATCAAGTCTCCTTGATTCTGTCAAGTGTAAGAAAAAGTCCTTCTTTTCTATCTTTGTGTGATTGTGTCTCCTCCTTCACCCTAGACTTGATTTTATAATCTCGAGTTATAATCTATTTCTAATCTCACTTGATATTTAGATTGCATGTCAATATTACATGCTAATTACTTTTAGCACTTTCCTTAAATAAGTCAACTAATTAATTACATAATTAGTTAATAAAATAAATTTACTTTGATAATTCCTTTAATTAAAGTAAATTCAAGACTATAAGGATTTGGACGATTTCCACACGTCTAGACACGTAGACCTATGTGAAAATCCCTATCCAGTGCTACCACTAACATCAATGGGAACTGCCATTAAAATGTCTATGCAAGCTAGTTCCTCCAATTTTTTCCACTATGAAAGCATCGTGATAGATGAAAAAAAATATAATGATCTAATTTTGATCATGTCTCCCCATTTAGGGAGAATTTGGTCCCCAAAATATTTACTAAATGAGGTGAGGAAATTTTTTCTCTACCTTCTCCGTAGAGTACCACTTTTCTTTCCCTGGAAGTTGTCCTTTCAAACCAATCTACCAAAGGTCATGTTGCCCCTATCTTGTAGTTATGGATCACTTCTGTAAAATCATGTCCTTTTGCAACTCTTCTAGAGAATTTGGTGTTAATTCCTCTATGGAAGTTAGGACCTACGCCTTCGCATAATCCAACATGGAATGCTCGTAGAGTTTGAGATTCTCCACATTCACTACTGAGTAAATGCGCATGTATGGGGGTAGAATAAGTCTATAGGAATTATCTCTCACCTTCTCCAATACCTTGAAAGGTCCATACCGTAGAGCCTTTATCTTCTTACTAGGACCTTGTAGTCTTTCATTGTTCAATTGTAGCCAAAATCTATCTCCCACTTTGAATTACTTCTCGGTTCTATGTTGACCATGTCTAGCCTTGTATTTTTCTTGTGACTTCTTTAGCGTATCTTGTACTTGCAAATGGATTTTCCTATTCTTCTCAATATTTTTTTCTAATCTCAATGCATCTCTTGTGAGGTACTCTATCACTCATCCTTCCTATCCATATACAAAAACCAAGGGTGAAGGTGGAAAACATCCAAAGCAAGTTTCAAAAGGTGACTTACCAATAAAAGTGTGGACTTCTCTATTATAACAATGATGTATGAGATGTGATATGTGCTCCTCCCAAGTAGCACTATAGACCAATATATAATCCAAATAGACTATAACAAATGCATCTAGATATTGGCATAATACATCATTCATCAATCTCGTAAATTTAGTTGGTGCATTACATAAAACAAATGGCATGAACAACCATTCATAGTTGAAATGTGTAGAATCTCAAACTCTATGATCCTTCCAAGTTGGATCAAGAGGAGGAAAAGGTCCTACCTTCCATAGAGGACTTAGCACCAGATGCGCAAACAGAATTGGAAAAGGACGTAGTTTTGTAGAAGCAGTCCATAACTACAATAAAGGGACGGCGTGACCTTTGGAAGATTGGGTTGAAAGGACAAATTCCAATAAAAGAAAAGTGGTGCTCCAAGGAGAAGGTAGAGGAAAATTTTCTTCGCCTCATTCAGTAAAGATTTTGGGGACCAAAAGCATCCCTAACTGGGGAGGCATGATCCAGATTGGTTCATTATATTATTTTTCATCTATCTTGAAGCTTTCGGAGTGGAAAAAATGAAGGAACCAACTTGCAAGGTCATTTTAATGGCAGGTCCTAGTTTGGAAAATTAGGGTTTGAAACCTTCTAGATCCATTTTAAGGCATCAAATGACATTTTTTCGGGGTCAAAACTTTCCCAGTTTGAGCTAGGACCTCTTGACGTTATTATACACCTTTCATTTAGATTACTTTTCATCTATATTGATGCTTTTAGACTAGAAACAAATGGAGGAAACCAACATGTAGGGTTACTTTAATGGCAGGTCCCAAATTTGAAAAATTGGGGTTTGAAACCTTCCGAAGCCATTTTGAGACATCAAATGACATCTTTTGGGGTCAAAATTTTCCCAGATTGTGCTATGACCCCTTGAAGTTATTATACATCATTTGTTTATATTATTTTTCATTTGTCTCTATGCTTTTACAGTGGAAAATTTTGGAGGAACCAACTTGCAGGATCATTTTAATGGTAGGTCCCAGTTTGGAAAATTGGGTTTTGAAACATTATGGAGCAATTTCAAGGGAAAAAATGACATTTTTTGGTTTAAAAAATTTCCTAAATTGTGATAGGACCCCTTGATGTTATTCCACACACCAATACCTTTCCAACGATGCAAAAATCATGTCAAACAGAACTCATATGCAAAATATATGCCTCACACAAGCAGGGATGATTTTAAGGATGGAAATTTATTTTAAAATGTAGAAACCTTGGCGAATATTAATAATAATCCATATGCCAACTATAAAATGTTTGGGGATATTTTTTTAAAAATATTCAAATTTCTAAGGATTTTATATAGTTTGTATACAATTTTGGCGATTTTTAAGGTAAAATAATTTTATCATTTAGAATTTGGGCGAATCATTTTTAGAATAGCGAATCTTTTTTTTGAAAATTAGCCCATGAGAGAAATTTAGCCCCTAAAATTATCCTTGCACGTAGGTTGACCTACCATGTTGACCACCATGGTATGAGTGGATGTCATGTTAGCTTCCATTACTCACACAAATGGGGCTAGCAAAATATGGAATTTAAAGAAGATTATATAAGGTCCAAAATCTTATCATAATTGAGGGATGGGGAAGTCAAAACCCTACCCCTAGATGGCTATCAGGTGATGTTAATTATAGGGTCACTAGGAGGAGAAGGGGTTCCATTATTTTTCATTGTATCTTGTTCCATAGTTGAGGATAGTAGTTGAGAATGGTATTTTGTGAGAATATCAGAGGAGAGATTTTGTAGTAGCCATACATGCCACAATGTCAAAGAAAACTCCATAGAGAGTGCCTCTTTATTTGTACTTTCATTTGAAGAAAATATAGCATAATGAGCTTACATTCTAGTTGGGTTTTCTTTCGTGTTGGGTTTACCAAGTTATATCTTGTGTTTATTTGTGGATGGTGGGTGATTATTTGCTTATGTTCTCTATTTTTCACATTTAAGCTATTTCATATATTTAAGGAAAAAAAATAGGAATTAAAGAATCTGAGATCTAAAGGAAATTAACCTTCACATTAAATATTTCAGTAATTTTATTAGATTTTTTGTGACAAATTTTATAGTGGAATGTACATGGAATTTTACAAATCATATTGGTATTAGAGCAGGTTTTCTTGGGGAATTTTTTGAAAGTTGCAGGAATCCGGGAACTTGTTTAAGAAGAAAGTCACAGAACCCTATCCATGACCGAAATGTTTGTTCATAAAACCCTCAAGATGCAGCAGATGAAAGATTTGTGAGGCTAGAGGAGAAAGTCCTTGACATATCTCATAATATGTCCCTCCTCATGGAAGCTCTAGAAATTAGGTTCAAACCAATTAGAGAGGTTGGAGGCTCTAACTCTGATATCAGATCAGAAGGGGAATCATGTGATAATGAAGGCCCAAAAAAGGAGTCAAGGAAAGAGCCTGAGAAAGAGAATTTGAGTTCTAGTACCATAAACCATTCATAGTATTCATTCAAGATGGAAGAAAAAGTGAACATAAATCCATACCAAGGTGAGATCGATGCATTAAAAATGAATCATTGGTTGCAACAACTAGAAGTTTATGTTAGTGTTCACCATATATATGAAGAACAAAATATATCGTTTTCCAGACTAAAGTTAGAGGGCCATGCATAAACTAGTGGGAAATCCATATGGAAACACTTAGGATGGAGGGTGATCTACTAGTAACTAGGTGGGAGGACTTCAAAACCCTCATCAATTCCCAATTATACCCTACCAGATATGTATAAGAACAATGGATCTGGTGGCACTACTTCAGGAAGAAGCAAGGGAAAAGTGTATAGGAGTACATTACTGATTTTATAAATGTGGACATAATGCTAGGTATCTCTCCCAAGAACCCAGATGCACTCCTCAATTATCTGGGGGTTCTACATAGTCATCCACAAAATAAAATGATTATTTTCAAGCCAAGGAAAGTGGATGAGGCATGTGTACATGCATAGTATTTGGAAAATATAGGCCACAAAAAGGGAAACCAAGTGGCTCCAAGAAGAAAGGGCACCGGGAAGCTTCCAAGGAGGGGAAGAACAAGTGGAAAGGGGGGAAGGATAAGAAGACAACAATCACTTCACATCGGTGCAATGATCCCCCCCAAAAAATCAGCCATTGCAATATTGATGGGTACATTGAGGAAAAGTGTTGGAAAACATCTAGAGTTCAACCCGAAGAATCGCAAGAAGGAAGCAAAGAAAAATAATCTTTTAGCAAAAGATTTGAGAAATTAGGTTGAATGTAGCTCTGATGTGGATGAGAATATTGTTTGCACATCAATGCAGAAGGAGGTGAATCTAAGTATCCTTCATCACAACGAAGAGAAGGATATGACCAAACTCTTCCACATCAAGATCTAGGTCAAGAAGACCAAGGTAGATGCTTTGTTCGACTTAGGTTCATATGCTAATCTCATAGCACCAGATCTGATCAGGGATGATTTTAAGGATAGAAATTTATTTTAAAATGTAGAAACCTTGGCAAATCTTACTCATCCTTCATATGCCAACTATGAAATGTTTTGCGATATTTTTTTAAAAATATTCAAATTGCTAAGGATTTTATATAGTTTGTATAAAATTTTGGCGATTTTTCAGGTGAAATAATTTTATCCTATAGAATTTGGGCTAATCATTTTTAGAATAGAGAATCTTTTTTTGGGAAAAAACATGGAAAATTAGCCCACAAGTGAAATTTAGCCCCTAAAATCATCCCTGGATCTGATCAGGAATATTGGATTGGAGGTTCGTGACCATCATATCCCCTATCCATTGGGTTGGGTAAACAAGGATGTAAAGATAAACGTAATGAAACTATGTAAGATTAAATTTGTTGTTAGTGTTGATATTATTGATGAAGTGGAACTAGACATAGTACCCCTTGATGTATTTGTAGTAGTATTTGGAATCCCCTACATGTATATGAGGGATGAAATTTTGATATAGAGAGCCAACCAATATCGAATAATCAAGAATGGGAGGTCCTACATTGTCAATGCACATAACAACATGTCAAAAATCTCACTGGTAAGTGCTAACCAAGTGAATAAGTTCATTAGTTCCAATAAGAAATATGTTTTACTTTTATTAAAAGAAAATCATATTAAGGATGAGTCGATAAGAGTAAAGAAATCCCTAGAGAGGTGTACTATAGACATTAGTTGGAGGAGTTGCTACAAGAATATAGAGGAGTGTTCTATGAACCTAAAGGGATACCACCCAAGAGGGAAGTTGAGAAAAGATATAGTTATTTCCAAACCCCCATTGCCAAATGTTGGGTTGTATAGACAATCCATTCTCAAAGAAAACGAAGTGAAGAAGCAATTGCAATAGTTTTTGGAGAAGGGTGTGATTTGACCAAGTACCCCATATTGTGGGTCACCTATCATAATTATACCAAAGAAGGATGGGACTTGGAAAATATGCATCGACTACAGAGCATTGAACAAGATTACACTAAAAATTAGTACCCTCTACACATGATTGATGATCTGTTAGATCAATTGTAGCATAAAAAATATTTCACCAACTTGGATCTCAAATAGGGATACCACCAGGTATGCATCAAGGAAAATGAAACTTGCAAGACTTCCTTTAAGACAAGGTAAGGCTTGTATGAATGATTAGTCATGGAATTTGGTTTATGTAATGCACCAGCTAAATTTATGAGACCGGTGAATGATGTATTACACCCATATCTAGATTCATTTGTTATAGTCTATTTGAATGATATGCTGGTTTATAGTGCTACCTGGGAGGAGCACATCTCACATCTCATGCAGGTGTTAAAGACTTTGAAGAAGCACCAATAACTGGCCAACCTCAAGAAATGTGAGTTTTCTAAAAAATATTTGATGTATTTGGGGTATGTGATCGATGGAGGGGAGCTCAAGATAGATCCTACAAATATGGGGGGCATCATAAAATATCTAGTTCCTACAAATGTCACTAAATTTAGAAGTTTGTTTGGTGCAACACAGTGCTTTTGGAAGTTCATAGCTTCATTTTCAGTAGTAGTTGCACCAATCCACACCATAACAACGAGTGGTAAGAGTTTCTAGTGGGGGAAGAATTAACAAAAGGATTTCAATGAGATGAAAATAAAGATCTGTCAAGCACCAATTCTCGCATTACCAAACTTGCAAAATCCTTTCGAAGTGGAGACAAATGCAAGTGGATATGCCATGGGAGCAGTTTTGATGCAAGGATGAAGGCTTGTATGCTAACATTCTAAAATATTTCATGGGGTAGTTCTCAACTACCCTACCTATGTCAAGGAACTCTATGCCTTGATTCATTTTTCCAAGAAGTGGAAACACTTTATTATGGGAAAGGAGACCATCATCCACATAGATCACCAGCTACTACAATATTTTCAAGCCCAAAGTAAGCTATAGAAAACTAGACATTATAAGTCGATGGGTTTTTTACAACAATTTCATCTAGTCATCAAGTATAAGAAGGGTAGCACAAAAAAAAACCATCGAAGGACAAGAAGTAGCAAACATGTTCTTTGAACAAGTCTAGTGCTCTTTGGGATACCAAGGAGCATCATCTCAAATAGTGATACCATACTTCTAAATACATTTTGGACTACATTGTGGGAGAAGATGGACACTAAGTTGAAGAGATATACAACATTCTATACACAAACATATGGGAAGAGAGAAGTATTCAGTAGGACTTTGGTTACAACTTTTGAGGGGTTACAATCAGAAGCATATGAATACCTAGGGATGAAAATATGATCTACACACAACACTCTTATAATATAGTAATCCACACTTCTATTGGTAAGTCACCTTTTGAAACCTGCTTTGGATATTTTCCACCTTCACCCTTGGATGTTGTACATGGAAAACAAGGAGGAGTGAGGGAAAAATACAAGGCCAGACATGATCAACACATAACATAGAATTCATTCGAAGTGGGAGACATAGCTTGGCTACAACTGAATAAGGAAATACTACAGGGTCCTGGTAAGAAGATCATGACTCTATCATATGGACCTTTAGAGATAATGGAGAAGGTCAGAGAGAGCACCTACATACTCTGCTAAGGGGTATTTTGTGAGAAGGTGGGATAGAAAACCTATAGACTCAATCTACCCTCATACATTCTCATTTACTGAGTAGTGAATGCAAAGAATCTCAAACTCGACGATCCTTCCATGTTGGATCAGGAGAAGGGGTAGGTCCTACCTTCCATAGAGGACTTAGCACCAGATGCTCGGGAAGATTTGGAAGAGGAAATTCTTTTGAAGAAGTGTCCCAAAAATACTAGATAGGGGCAACATGGCCTTTGGAAGATTGGGTTAAAAGGACAACTTCCAGGAAAAGCGAAGTGGTATTTCAGGGAGAAGGTAGAGAAACACATTTCTCACCTCATTCAATAAAGCTTTTTGGGACCAAACTCCTCCCTAAATGGGGAGCCATGATTTTTATTGGATCATTATATTATTTTTCATTTATTTCGATGCTTTCATAGTGGAAAAAAATGGAGGAACCAGCTTGCAGGGTCATTTTAATGGTAGTTCCCAGTTTGGAAAATTGGGTTTTGAAACTTTCGAGAGTCATTTTGAGGCATCAAATGACATTGTTTTGGGTCAAAACTTTCCTATTTTATGCTAGGACCCCTTGATGTTATTCTACACATAAATACCTTTCCAAGGGTGAAAAATCACCTAAAACATAACTCATATGCAAAATTTATACCTCCCACAAGTTGACCTACTGTGTTGACCACCATGGTATGAGTGGATGGAACGTCAACCCCCATTACTCATGAAAATGGGGCAAGCCACATATGGAATTTCAAAAAGATTCTAGAAGGTCCAAAACCTTATCATAATTGAGGGATGAGGAAGTCAAAACCCTACCCCTAGATGGCTATTAGAGGATGTTAATATAGGCCTGCTAGGAGAAAAAGGGGTTCCATTCCTTTGCATTGTATCTTGTTCCATAGTCGAGCATAAAAGTTGCTAGTGGTATTTTGTGAGTGTATCAAAGGATGAGAGGTTCATTAGCAATACAGGCTAGAGTTTCAAAGGCAACTCCACAGAGAGTGCCTCTTTATTTGTACTTGAATTTGAAGAAAAGAGAACATAGCGAACTCACCTTCTAACTCTGTTTTCTCCCGTATTGGGTTTCCCAAGTTATATATTGTGTTTATTTGTGGATGGTGTGTGCGTATTTACTTCTATTCTCTATTATTTTCGCATTTCATTTATTTCATACATTTAAGTAGAAAAAACCACTAATTAAAGAATCTGAGATCTAAGAGAAACTAACCTTCACAGTAAAGATTTTAGTAATTTTATTATATTTGTTGTGACGAACTATCCAGTGGAATATCCATGGAAGTTTACAGATCAATTCATCACTTCTAGACAAATAATGTTCTTCATTTATGGATTTGTAGAGTTTTGAGTCATGTTGTTTTGACCTTTTAGATCCTCCAAATCTAGTGGTTCACATTATTACCATCATTTCAGTGTAGGATTATGTCCTTTGTTCTTTTTTAAAGAGAAGCATGCATGATGAAAAGAAACCAAGATATGCCCTAGTTGTTGGAAATTCGACACTGAAATTCCATATTCTCATCATCCAAAGTTTGAACCCATTAGAAATTACCTTGTTGTAATAGCATCTTATTTGGTAGGCCTTGACTGATGTCAATATTAACACATACTTTAGAATTTGAGAAAATACCCAATTTAATTTGATCTATATCTGTTTTGATGCAACTGCCCAAGTATTGCTAATATCCTTAGGAACTACAAAATACCAAAAATGAAGTGGAAAATTTGGGAGCCAAAACCAAACTAGAACCTTTGTTATATTCATAGTCACAAGGATAAAAATCAAAATCAAGGAACCAATCCCACTTTACCCCAAAACTAGGGACCCTACAATACAATTCTTTGATAATAAGTTGTATTTTCAAGCTTCATAGTAAAGAAACCTTTAGAGTAGACATATACCTCACGATGCTTTGTCCATGTCGAAAAAATCAATTGGTAAAAATATGAACTAGAATATTTGAAACCATTGAATATGCAAATTACCATTGAAGAATAGTAAAAAGAAAGCAACTTGTCACCTACAACTTTGAGACCTTCAATTTGGTCACCTATCTGGGAAAACCTTATGCATGTGGGTGAATTCTACTATTTATGTGGTGGATTTAAAGTAGAAATTGGAACATTGCCAATAGATCCATGTTGCCTAGTAGCATATTTTTTGCGAGGGTAATCAATTGGAGGATCTATTGCAAATTTTTAATTATCATATTTGTAAATATTCAACTCTTATCTTGGCAATGTGAATGCATGGAGGAGTTGTGGGAAAAGAAAGTTTGTCATTCTAAAAAAATCTTCCTTTTAAGGATGCGGTTTGGAATAAATCATACAATTCAATGAATTTGAACCCTTATATGTGTGTGTGTGTATACCATTTTTACAAAAACAGTTATAGACATGGTTGTCTGAGGCCTACCAATAAGGAAACCAAGCATCCGACCACTCTTCAAAATAATTCTCACATTGTCTAAAATAGTCATATTACAATCAAAATAGATGGAGAGTTTCAAAACATCAAGTGCATCAAAGTGAAACAAAAAACATAAAATAAAGACAACTAAAACCAAAGTAAGACTAACATATAGTATGATCAAGGTGAAGTTAGTTTAAAAGGGATTGGTTGGCATGAAGTCTCTTGAACTTTGGCTTTGCCCGACACCTCCTATCCTGGTTTGTCATCAATGATGATTAGGTTGGAGTTGGTTCCTTCAAAACCAACAGTTTCCATGACCTCCATCATTTCCTCCTCTTGTCATGGATCCCAGTGAGAGACATTGAAACTAAGCCCAAAGATGACCTTGCACAACACTATAAATTTGGTTTCCAACCTCCTTAGGCTATCCAATGTTTATGACTTCTGATGTCCCTTGTTATCCTATGAGATGGAAATAAGATCCTTGGTCAGCCAGTAGAATTACATGGCATGAAACGACTTTGTGTCTCTTGACCTAGAGAAGCTAGAGTCTGAAACCGAATCCTAAAATTGTCTATGAATTGTTGTTTGTAGGTCTAGTAGCACCTATGCCAAACCACATATACTAGACCCTCCACCTCTTTTTAAATGTGTTGTGGGGTTCCTTGGTTGAAATGATATTGGGCATGTGCTACAACCCTTTCCACACTAGTGCAATGAGGGTGATAATTGGCTCATATAGGGGCCTGAGACTTGGCTTTCCCCTTCTTCATTAGACCCTAATGAATAGATTCATGGGTTTCCAATGTCACCTTATCTATCATAAATATCAACAGAATCCAAGGAAGCAAGAACAAAGGCCTTACCCACACAAAAATGTAAGAAACCCACCATTCCTACAACCTCAAGATGCTTTAGGACATGAACTCCTAACCATAAGAGTGGAGAAATATCGTTTAGTCACCTCTTGGTTAAGGAGAAAAAGAACCAAGGGAAAATGTTGGATAGCCCACTTCACCTTAGAAACCCAAAACCAAATCTTGGGAGTAATCATAAACATGCAAACCCTATACCCCCTAACTTCATATGATAAAGAATGCACCAGAGACTCAAATTCTAATCAAACCACCAACAAATTCAAACCAATACACATGCAAACAAAAGTCAGGTGAACATTATATGACACTAGAAAAAAAAGGATAGAAACAACCCATACTGTCCAACCAAACCAAGTTGTAGGAGGGTTGGGTCCTATGAATCTAGTGTACATAGTCGACCAACTATAGTGCATCTGATTAAAAGCTCTCACACCACCCACATCCATCATCTCTCATGCCCACAATATTCTGAATTCCATATTTCCTCTCATAACTTGATGCTAGAGTCATCTTTTGGGAATCACATTAAGCCTTCTATACTACCTCCACCACATTCATCAATTGACATAAAACAACCATCACCATCCCACAATCCACCATAACTGAAGGTGTATGAGGCCAATTCCCATTGGGAAATGCATAAGTGCAAGGAGTATGTGTCAAGCTTCCACCCTCCATGTGGTGGAAGCATCCAATGCCACAATTGTCACCTAATCCAAGGGATATATATGACCTTTTTACTTGGGGTAAATCCTTGAAATATTTATTTGTTATTTATACTTTATTAATTTTTTTTAAATGCCACATGTTAATTTAGTGTTGAGCACAAACATTACACATCTTATTGGGTTATAAAATGCACCTCTTGATGCATATATATATATATATATATATATATATATATAGTCAAATGCATTGAGAAGCTACACAATTTTTGTATGAGCATGTTATAGATTTTCTCACAAAAACATACAATAGGAAATATTGACTTGTGGTAGAATTTTGACTTGTATGGATGAGTTTCGCTTGGAGACACAAAACTTTGACCATACTTGCAAGAATCTTGAATCATGATAGAATTTCATTCATGCTTAAAATTTCTCCTAAGCCCTATTAGGTTTGTGATCGAAATAAGATTTATCTATTGTGAAATTAACTTACTTTCACCTTTAAAAATACTCTACAAATTGATAAAAAAAATTAAAAAAGACACACATCTTCCCCTCAAAAAATGTTTAAAATGATATTCCCTAAAATTGTTCATTTTCCTAACATAAAACTCAATTTTTTGAAAATCGAAAAAAAAAAACCTATATTTTTTTCCAATGTAACATTATTTTTTTTTTCTTTTTAACCGAGACTCAAAATTATTTGTATTAATATGTAGCCACAAATGGAAAAAATTACAAAGATAATAGGCATGTTGTTTCAAGAAAGATTTAAGTGGAATCATTGGATTTCCCCCCAAAATCTAGCCCTTTCATTCCAATTCCTGTTGTAGCTATATAAATACTAACAAGACAAGTATAGAGCATGTAAAAAACATTCAAAATACATATGTATTTGTAAAACATTGGACAAATTTGTTACCATAGATTTTCCTTTGAATGGATACTAGACTAGCTCTCTGCTTTTGGCTCCTTGAGCTACTCTCCAGAATCTCCTTCTTTTTCTTTATTTTTTTCCTATCTTGATGTCTACTGCGTCGTGGTGTCTGCGGTGTAATCTTCACTTGTGTACTAAAAATAGTGTTTTACCTTACAGAAATCCATTTCAATTTCTAACATTTTTTCCCCATGTGCTTCAAGGATACTCATTATCTTGTTATATTTCTTTTTTTGTTGCACTTCCAGAGTATGGAGGATTTCTGAGAGGGTTCTTAGCGAGATGCCATTACTTTGTAAAAACTCTTCATGCCTATGCAATTTCCCATGGATACCTTCAAGACCTCTTGAGTCCATGTTTTTCCAAAACTAGAAATGAGCACTCCATATCTCACTGAAATCTCAATAAACTTGTTTGTCCAGAGAGAGACCTAAAACCCTCTTGCGAAGAATGAGAAGAAGTACAGAGAGGAAGAACCACCAATTCCACACTATTTTAGCAGAGTAAGAGACCATGCTTTGAGTAGATATTCAAACATTCACTAGGGAGACAATATCGCCTTCAATCCAGAAAGAATCCACAAACATCCTACATCCCAAGTCACCTAGAATAGCCAACCAACAATTCAAATTACCAAGACAACATATCCAAAAAAGGCATAAGTGGCGGGCCGAACAAAGGGGATGAGAGAGGACTTCCTAGGCTTTTCCCTCCATGGATTGGACCTTCCCCAACTTGATAAAACTGAACAGGATTGAGAGATTATGAAAAAAAAAAAAAAAAGTGGAAAAGCCACCAAATCTAGACTATATCATCAAGGCAAGCAACTTGGCTTTGAGTAGAGGTTCAAACATTCACTATGAAGATGAATTCTCCATTAGGCCAAGGAGGAACCAAAAACATCCTACAACCCAGGTCACCTTGTGTAGCCAACCAACATGTAAAAATACTAAGATGACATGCTCAACAAAAAAAATTATTGACAAGCCAAACGAAGGGGTTGAGAAAAGGCTTCCCAGGTTCCTCCCTCCATGAAATGAACTACCCCCAAATTGATGAAACTGAACATGATTGAAGGAGGGAAATTTTGAGAATGTTAGATAGCAAATTTTAAGAGATTTTAGCACTTACATGGGACACTAGATGTTGGAGATCTGTGAACCTTTCCAATTCGCCAACCTTCTCTCCCAATTTTGAGCCAGGAAGGGAGAGCTCCGCTCTCCAAGAGAACCCCCCACATTTAGAAAGTTCCAGACTTTGTTTGGGTTTAACCCACCTTTCCAACATAGGGTGAGGAAAGGGAATATACATTGAATGTTGCATTCTCTGGCTTGTGGTGCTCTTGGTGAGCTATGGCCTTGAATATCTACCTCGCTTGCTTGAACCTTGCCTTCCTTTAATGTTTGCTTCATGGTCTAGAAACATCATGCCTAAAGGATGTAAATTCATGAGTTAAGCTTAGGGGATGAAGGAGAGAGTAACACCCCCATTTTTCCTCAAGGTTCCCTGAGATAGGCTAGAGGCTTCTCTAGCCAAACTACCATTGCTTTCTTGTAACACATGAAAAAGAGAGAGTTTGTTTAGCTTCTGAGTGAGTTTTGTTATTCTGGCGAGAATTGAAGCTAATTGGAAGTCCTTCAGAGGTTCCTTGTATGCTAGAGACTTAACAATAATCCTTGAATCTTCGATGATTGTCAATTCCCTTATCCCCAAGTAAATGACAATGGACATGCCTTGAAGAAGGACGTATGCTTTCGCTTGATTGTTTGTCACAATTCCTAACCTCCAAACATAAGCATATACACGATTTCCTATAGGATCATAAATATCCCCTCTCATGTTACCCCTAATGTAACACTAATTTTTATATATATATCAACTTAAATTTTTTAACATAGAAAAATATATAAATTTGTTTTTTAATTGAATATTCAATTTTTATATATATATATATATAAATTTTTTTTTGAATATTCAAATACAAACACGCGACATAATCTACATTGTCAACTAAGTGTGTTGGTATAAAAATATTTACCGACCTAACGAGTTTTATGGTTTTACTTTTAGGAATATTCAAATGCAAGTATATACAAAATTTTATCTTTACATGTCAACTAACTGGAGTTTGGTGGGTATTCAAATGATAATTCCATATTTACATGTCAATTAAGTGGAGTTTGTTGGGTTTAAAAAGTCATCAATTTGAACGAAAGTTATGGGTAGTCATTAGGATACCGACCCTTTGTTATATATACATATAATTTAATTTATTAATATTGTATTTATTAATTTATATTTTAATTATTATTTTTAAAGTGAGAGATGTATATAAATTATTTATTTAATAAAATAATTATTAATATATAAATCATTTTATTTTTAAAATTTAAAATTTCATTTTTCGCAATTGAATTGGTAAAAAAACATATATATTTATATATTAACTAATTGAAATTATAATTATAAAAAATGGAGGTTGTGTTGAAGTAAACATCTTATTATATAGTGTTAAGTTTCAACAAGATTAAGTATTTATTCGAGGTTACAAAATGATTCATACAACATATCAAAAGGGGGTTGTAATTGAACTAATTGTATTTTAGAATTTCTTGCATGAGAAGATTTTAACAAATTGCTTACATAACAAGATACAAAAAAAATACATTTCTAGAGTGGATTACGAGTTCAACTTCTTGTCACTATTGACTATGCTCATGAAGAAGATTTTTTCTTCTTTACAATTGCAGTCCAAACTTCTTTTCTTTTTGAAGTCTTTGGTGCCTCTTTGTCCATTCTCGACATGCCTTGATTTGAAGGTTCATGTTGTTTAAGGGTCTCTCCTTCATCCCCCTGGTTCGCCCAACTTTCCTTTCGGGCTAAACCTAAGGGAGTAAAATAATCACGTTCCAAAAAATCTTGTGGCGTCGCATTAGGATTTTTGAATGCTTCCTGGCCCAGATCTGGATGGATAACACTTTCCTCTTTCACTGGATCATGTGGATCCACATCTTTCTTTTTTCGAAGAGGTGTCCACATTTTCTTCTGATTTTGAATTGGGCTCATCCATGGGTAGATCTAGGGCACTTGGTTGATCCTTGCTAATTATTTGATGCTCCTCTTTGGCACCATCCCACAAAGCTGATTTACGTTGGAGTTTCTTAGCTCTCCTTGGTCTTTTTGAAAAATGAGTTGTCTTATGTCAGGTTTCAAAACAAACTCTAAAATGAAAAGATACATTTTCATAATCTAACTTTTGAGATGAGAAGGAGCTTTCACCTGTCAAGATTATTTCAGTTGGGAACCCTTTGTCGAAATCCATTTCCACACATATTCGAGCATAAGTGATAGTATTGTAATTTTTTGTTTCCTCACTTCTGTAGTGGAATTTCCCAAGAGAATTTCTAATGGCTTGAAGAGAGGGAAAACCCCAAAGTTCTAGAAACAAGTTTGGGATTCTAACCCAAATCAAAGTCGAGGAAAAGGTATATGTCATTGGATCAAAGGAAGGAGTCTAGGGTTTCATGCATAAACCATGTTTTCCCTAGAATTAGGGACGTGTTTTTCAAACCAAAACCCTGTCATCGACATTAACAAACATCGCAATAAAAAACTCTTTTTCACATGGGAAAATAAATGCTTCTCCTTTAATCTTGGGTTGCCAAAGATCTGAAATCCATTTGTGCATGTCGACTAAACGCGGCCACAAACCCATGAACCAACAAATCAGAGCAGTAGAGCTCTAGATCGTTTCTTTAGATACAACATCTTTCACCAAAGGAATAGTGATAGCCAGAGCTTCCCGAACCATCAAACTATTAAGATTACACAATGTCTTTGAAGGAGGGCTTACAAAATTTTTAGAGAAGGGAGGTGAGGAGTAGGCAGCAAAAGAGTGCATAGGATTGAATTTCAAAATGGAGATAGATGAGAGAAGACACAATTGTCACAAAAGGAGATGTCGACATTGAACCTAGAAAACCACAAGGGTTGCCACTTGCTGCAAAAACCATCCCAAAAGAGAGAGAAGGGTTGGCCAGGCGAAGCCTGACCATCAAGAGGCCGAGGTTGCCACCGCTAGAGAGCACAAACCAACACTAAGAAAGCACATGGCTAGGGTTAAACCCTAGACGTCACCATATAGAGTAGAAGGCAAACACAAAACTACATAAACACTAAAGGAAAAAAAATACAATTTATTTTTATTATATTGTATATTTTATTCATATTATGTTTTTATATTAAAAAGTTACACAACAATTTAAATAATTAATAAATACATAAAATTATTGATTTATTTTGAGATAATTGAAATGGTTAAGTTTTTGAAAATAAAAATAAAAAAAACAAACATTAATTCCATAATTGTCAGCATTGTAGATATCAAATCGAATAACATTCCAACTTAACCATGAACATGTGGCTATAAATAGACCCAAAATGGCATTAAAACTTGACCGTAAATATGTGGATATAAATACACTCCTCATCAATTTCTTAACTTTCTATAGTCACGTCTTGGTCTAATGCCTTGCACATGCTTATATATATATATATATATATATATTTATCTTCGTTTTTATTATGATCAATTAAATGAAATCTTAACCAACTAATTATATTACCAAAATCTTTATTAACTAATTAAATTAAAATGATAAGTGCTTTCTCCAATTTCATTGGATTTGCATATAAATGTTTGAACTTTCTCGATGCATTTATCACCTAATTATAATTCATTAAATTACAATGAGACCTTAACACAGTAAATCCCTCATTAAAATATTTCAAAGATCCCCAAACTGGTCAAACACGGAAGTTTCCATTGTACTTGCACTGCATTTGAGAGAAATTTACTTGCATTTCAGAAATTTGACTGCACATCGTTCTTTAATTATATATACATTAAAAGGCAATAAACGTCGCGCTTACAAGCGCCTTTCGATTTCATTGCCGGACCTTATTCATCTAATTTCCCCATCATGAACGGAAGCGCTCGCATGTCAGAGGATCGAATCCCGGGAAGCGAACGATCGAAACGGAACACCTTCAGGCCGCCGGGGCTGAGGCTCCCCATTCCCCCGCGCGAAGAGCTGTTCGCCCGAAATGCCGTGCCGCTGCCCTTGCCGCCACCGCCTCCGAGACCGGCGGTCGGAGCCGAGCTGGACCCGTCGGAGCTGGAGAAGCTGGGAATTCTGGGCTACGGCAGCGAGGGAAAGGTGTACAAGGTTCGACACAGGAGAACCCAGATGCTCTACGCCCTCAAGGTCGTTCACGGCAACCTCGATCTTTCCACCCGTTGCCAGATCGTCCGCGAGATGGACATCCTGCGGAAAACGGATTCCCAATACGTGGTCAAGTGTCACGGCGTCTATGACCGGGGCGGGGAGATCCAGTTCGTGCTGGAATACATGGACGGGGGCACGCTCGAAAAATGCGGCCGGATGCCCGAACCCTTCCTTGCCGCGGTCGCCCGGCAGGTTCTCCACGGCCTCAAGTATCTCCACGCCCACAAGATCGTGCACAGAGACATCAAGCCTTCGAATCTTCTGCTCAATAGCGCGCGCCAGGTCAAGATCGCGGATTTCGGCGTGAGCAGGATTCTGTCGAGGACGTTAGATCCCTGCAATTCCTGCGTCGGAACGTATGCGTACATGAGCCCTGAGAGAATTGACCCCGATAAGAACGACGGGCGCTACAACGGGTACGCGGGGGATATGTGGAGCCTCGGGCTGACCCTGCTTGAATGCTATGTCGGGCGGTTGCCCTTCCTGGAGCCCGGCGTCCAGCCCGACTGGCCGACGCTCATGTACCTTATATGCGACGGGGAGCCACCCGCGCCCCCGCCCTCGGCTTCTCCGGAGTTCCAGAGCTTCATCCGCTGTTGCTTGCAGAAGGACGCCGGGTTGCGCTGGACGGCGTCTCAGTTGCTCTCTCATTCTTTTCTGACCCAGGCGTCTCAGGTGCCTCTTCCTTAATGTCATCGAGCCGGCCGAATTGGTCATTTTAATTCTTGTTTTATTAATTCTCATTTTAATTCCGTTCATCTGCTTGTGATGACGATGGGTTTGACAGACCTGGTACAGATGTTGAGCCCTCTTGTGATAATTTTTCTTTCTGATTTATTAATAATATCGGCATCTAGCTTGACTGGTTCGTCAAGCCAACCCTGCAGGTGTAAAATGTAATCAAATTGAATTGTTTTCTTCTGTCTGCCCTACAAGGTCCAATAAAGTGCATCATCGTTCCATCCAGCAAACAATGTCAGAATTATCCAACAAACAATCTCAGTCTTGATGACAGATTGAACAAATGAATAAAGTGCATGTTGGTTGAATTTTCATCATTATTGTATTCCCACTGATGTTCAATAAAGTGTATATTAATAGAATTATCATCATTTTACCTCTCCCACCATAATTCAATAAAGTGCACATTACTAGAATGATCATAATTATACCTCCCACCACCAAGATTCAATAGATTACTAAATTATCATCATTCCATCCCACCAAAAATGAAATTTGACAAGATAGAAAGTACATATTCATTGAATGAAATATCATCATTCAATTCAAGAGAGTATTATCATCATTCCATAGCGAAATTTGATGAGATGGGTTGTAAATATTCATTTTATAAAAGTTATGAATAAATGAATAAAATTATATATAGTTTGGTATTTTTTTTTAAATTATTGTTGAGAGATTTTATATTAATAAAAATGTAGTGGAGTTTTCATACGAATTACAACTAAGTTTTGTTATAGAGTGTTTTAAAAAAACAAAAAATAATACTACTTACCTTCCACATAGTTTAAACATCTTTAGGTTTGCTTACCTACCTTTCACATAGTTTAAACATCTTCAGGTTTTTTTAATGGTATAGATTCTACAAAATAAATGTATGATCATAATAATTTTACAAAATATATGATTTAATAGAAAGGGTGGTGATTGATTGGTGGTCGTTGAGTGCTTCTTTCATAGTTGTAGTCATTGGGTCCAAGTCTTGCTTGGCAATTTCCATCCATGTCTTCATCTCGTTGATGCACCATTTCTTCTTCCTTCGCCTCCTCATAGTTGGAATTGACCCTTTAGACTTGGTTTGAGGCCCTTGATTGATCTCCCTTACTCAAATTTATGACCATGTTCCTAAGCATGCTGCATTATTCCTCTAGAACAACCATTTGATGCTTTTGCTAAACCAAAGTGCCTGTAATTGTTGCTATCTGGGTAGTTACTAGATGTTCATTCTTGTGCATTTTTGTTGTGGCTGTAAAGATTGAAGTTATATTACCCCGAATAGACTCTTCATGGTTCCTTAGGACACACTATATCGCCTACAATTCCCATAAATCCATCCAATCTCAGTTATAATCAAAGATCCTTGTCTCTTTTAAATCTTTGAAGTTGCCCTTTGCCTAGTTTCTCTGGTTCACCTCTAGACCTTGAAGTTCGCAAAATGGGTTCAAACAATATTCAATATTGTTTGAGAAACCACTCACCATAATAGAATTTCTCAAAACCAATGAGAAATAAAACATGAAAGATAAGCAACCTCGTGGAGAAAAGACAAGAACACCTGCAAAATCCCTAGGGCCAGAGCTAGAAACAATCCACATAATCATTGAGTTGAATACTATACCTTTTGTGTTGGCATATAACATACAAGGCCTTATCAATATTGAAGAAAACTTAAAAAGAAACATCAAAAATCACCCTAATGAAGTGACTAGAACACATGTAAAATCCTTGAAGCCAAAGCTTGAAACCTTCTAGGAAATGTGAGCCTCCCTAAGATGGAAAGAAGGGGCTCACTTGCACTCCAAATTAGGACTAAAAGCATACATGCAATCACAAAAAAATTAACATAACTCATCAAGTTGATGTGTAGATCTGTAAACAAGGGTCTCCACATATGAATTGTAGATTGAATAGCCATAATCCCACCCTCACAAGTGAAGTTTATTTCCATGTATTCAAAATTGTGCCAAAAAATTATCATCTAGGATAGTATTCATTACCATCTAGATTATGATGGCCTTAGGATCTCCCACCACTATCAAAGACTGGATGCAAGAATCGATGATTATCCTTAGTGCTTGCAATAAGACATATGCTTTTGGTAGGTTATTAGATGAAATACCAAGACCCCATGCAAAAGATATTTCAATTTTTTTATCGGACTCATGATGATCCCTCCCACACCTACCACCCCATTCATGTTTGGAATTTATTCAAAATGTATATGGACTAATTAATCTTAATTATTAAGAGTAAATATGCCAAATGTAATAATAGTCTATTATCTAAATTATATATAGATTAATTACTCTCAATTATTAATTTGAGATATATTGCGTAATCATACCTTGTTTTGAATTTTTCATGTATTGGTGTTCATAACATAGAACAATATTTCAATGCATTCAATACTCACATTATTAATGTGTAAGGGAAGGTATTGACATTCCAAGTTAGTTACTTTTTCAGATTTGGATTTAATACATGTCTATAAGGAATTTGGTCTAAATGGACATTACTAGGATACTTTATATTTTAATAAAATGTAGAACAATGTATAGAAAAAACATAAAGGATATTACAAAAAACATAAAGGATATTACAGATATGACTCATTATCATACAACTTTTATTTTATTTCCATCCTTGACATTTATCCAAAGTGCATATATGGATCGATTTCTCTAAGCTATTTACTCCAAATATATAGAGTGTAATGATGCCATGCTTGTAATGTCTCATGCATCGGTGTTCATAATAGAGAACAATGATATTAAAGAATTCAACATTCACAACAGTACTAGGTGAGGAAAGTTGTTGACCCCTCATAGTTGGTTTTCCTTCGTCATCAAAGGGACTTAACAAATGTCCAACACATAATAAATTGGTATAAGTGGGCATTAATATGATTCTTTATCCCTTATAATAAAATGTAAAACATAAACATAAAGATAATTTTCAAATTCAATTCATCTTTGTTAAAGTGTTAATCCACCAAACTGATTGCAAATAAATGATTCACCATATAATGAAAGGAATTAGTTGTAGATTCCACCGCCAAGTTGGGTTATGAGACCATGACGTTGAAGGGTGGATATTAGGCCCTATGTCACTATCAATCCAACCCATAAGACTTTGGAATCAATTGCAGATCTCTCCTTTATAGCTAATCACAATGCCAAGTTGGGATTTTTCCCTCTATGTTACACATTCCCTTAGGTAATTCCATCCAACAAGTGCTCTTTGTGCAAGAAAGGATGGTCTAATTGCAAATTTCCCTATAGAAATAACCAACATGATGGTCTAGGGTTCATATATAATCATTTATTAGAAAAGGCATGTGGGGAACATGGTTCTAGGATCTCCCATTCTTAGCGCACACTCTTTAGCTATGATTCCCCCCCCCCTGATAAGTATATTCACCTATCCCTCCCTAGTACCAAACCATTGGACAACCATACATTCACTTAGGGTCTCAACCCTATCATCTCCAATTGTTGATTACAATCATGGGTATGTATTTAGGCATGGGAGAGAGAGTATTCATTTCTTCTAGGGTGCAAAACAATGACACAAGAGATCCTAAATTGTCCCTTTTTTTTTCTCACTCTTCAATGATGTTTTCTCCCTAAATATCATTGCATTCACCTATCTCTACCTACCACCAAATCACTGGACATCCACACATTCACAACGGTTGTTAATCATATGATATCCAAATGTTAGTTATAATCAAGTGTATGTATTTAGGCATGGGAGAGAGAGTGATCCTTTATTATAGTATGGAGGATAATCACAAAAGATAGCTCCCAAACAAAAATTACACATCATATATCTCTCTTTGTTGTTAATGTTTAAGACATTATTATAGTTGTTTGCATTTCATTAGATAATAATAGTATAATACAAGATCACTGAGAAATACACAATCACAAGAGACACAACATTTATCCTGGGAAACCCTCTAGGGGAAGAAAACCCAGCAAAACTTCCTTAATATAGATAGTCAATACAATGCCAAGAGATCTCTTAAACTAATACAGAAAGTCCTCTCCTAGATATGCGCCACTCTCTCTCTCCTTCTTCTCCAACAGCAGATCCAAAACTTGTCTCTCAATTAGCAAGTGAGTTGTGTGTCTAAGTGAGGCGCTAGCCTCCTTATTTATATTAGACTGGTACGTGTGAAGTGTCTCTTCATTGGCAGGGCTGACTTCTCTCACTGGGTGGTTATAACTACCTTAATTACATTCTAGGGCCTCTTTAATATCTGATGGGGTTGACTTCTTATTCTTCCTACTATAATTAACATTTGACCAATCTGCAAAAGAGGATTTGGTCCTATTACAATAGTCGACAAGATCAATCCACAATGGGGATTGATCCGATGAATAATATATCAAATAATAATAAGAATAATCTTTGCAGTTACATTATTTCAACACTCCCCCTTAACAAGAAGGGTATTCTTCAGCAGCATCACGCGAGAGAGAGAGGACAACATCATCAACAACATCAAGTGGGTGAGAGGACAACATCATCAATATCATCTTGGAACATTGACTAGCGTATCTATAAATCATCGGAAGTTTCCTTCATCAACATCATCATCATTCTCAAAGGAATGCCATCATCATCTGCATCAATATGTATTAGTATAAAAACTAATACATCATCATCTTCACAACACAAGGATGGCTCATCATAATACAAGATTGAATTTACATCACAGCTGTCAAGCTGGAAGCTCAGTACTTGTCTCATCTCAATGAGTTTCTTTACTTCACAACACTCAGGATGGAAGCAAGATACTAGACTGGATTTACGTCACAACTATCAAGCTAGAAGCACAGTACTAGTCTCATATCATCATCTTGCTTTACGTCACAACACTCAAGCTGGAAGAAAGATACTTGTCCTGCTTTACATCACAACCATCAGGTCAGAAGCAGGATACTAGACTGGCTTTACGTCACATCTATCTAGATGGAAGATCAGTGCTAGTCTCATCATATCAACTTTATTTACGTCACAACCATCAGGTTAGAAGAAAGGTACACATCATGCTTTACGCCACAACCATCAGGTCGAAAGCAGGGAACTAGACTTGCTTTACGTCGCAACTATACAGCTGGAAGCATAGTACTAGTCACACATCATCTTGCTTTACATCGCAACCATCAGGTCAGAAGCAAGGTACTTGTCCTGCTTTACGTCACAACCATTAGGTTGGAAGCAGGATACTAGACTGGCTTTACGTCATAGCTATCTAGATGGAAGCACAGTACTAGTCATATCACATCATCTTTCTTTACGTCACAACCATCAGGTCAGAAGCAAGAGATGTCTCATCACAACATCTACTACCCCTTTCGAGGAGGGTCCTTTCGGACTATACCAAGCTTATCTCGAAAGTACTCAAACTTTATACGAGATAGTGGCTTGGTCAACACGTCAGCAACCTATTCATCCATGCTAATGTACTGGAGCTTTAAGGCTCCTCTCTGCACCATGTCACAGATGTAATGATAACAGATCTCTATGTGTTTCGACCTATTGTGGAATACATGATTCTCTGTCATCTTTATGCAGCTCTGGTTGTCACATAGAATCAAGGTTTCTCTCATCTCTAAGTCAAATAGGCCAGTCAACAACTTTCGAAGCCATATAGCTTCGCAGCTGACAGAACATGCAACAATGTATTCTTCTTCCGTTGTGCTGAGAGCAATACTAGATTGCTTCCTACTCTGCCACGAGATCATAGCTGATCCCAAACTAAAACAACATCCTGAAGTGCTTTTCCTGTCAGAAACACTTCTTTCCCAATCTGCATCAGTATATCCACTCAATGTGAAATCATGATCTCCATCATAGCTGATACCATAATCTATTGTACCTTTAAGGTACCTCATTACATGTTTTGCAACCACTAGGTGAACATGTCTGGGTTCTACCAAGAATTGACTCAAGGTGTTCATGGAAAAACAAATGTCTAGTCTGGTGTTCATCAGGTACATCAACGATCCAATAATCTGTTTGTACAGTGTGGCATCAATCAATTCTGACGAAGTATCGATTAGTAGCTTCAACTTCGCTTCCATGGGTGTATTCATGGGCTTGCATTCCAACATGTTGAATCTCTTCAAGATTTCAACTGTGTACTTCCCTTGGTTAAGGAAGATCCTCTCAGGACTCTGCCATACCTCAAGACCTAAGAAATAATGCATTAGGCCAAGGTCTTTCATTTCAAATTCCGAGGCAAGTCTCTTTTTACATTCAGTGATGAGCTCTTCTTCTCCAGTTAAGAATAAGTCATCCACATATAGTAGTAAGATTACTGGCTCATTGTTCATGATTTTGAAGTAGAGGTTAGAGTCTTCTTTACTCTTGGTAAATCCTAAGCTCATCAAGAAACTGTCTATACGGCTCTAGGAGCTTGCTTCAATCCGTATAAGGATTTCTTCAATCTGCAGACATGAGACTTCCTATCTTCAACCTTAAATCCTTGAGGTTGCTCTATATACACTTCCTCTTAGATGACACCGTTTAGGAAAGCTGTCTTCACGTCCATCTGGTGCAGCTTCCACTTCATCTTAGCTGCAAAAGCTATGATGGTTTTGATCGAAGTGTATCTGGCCACATGAGCGAATGCCTCTTCATAGTCAATGCCTTCCTTCCGGGAAAATCCACGAGCGAAAAATCTTTCTTTATACTTCTCAATACTTCCATTAGCAACATGTTTTATTTTGAAGAGCCATCTGGAGGATACCACATCTTTATTCTTTGGTCTGGGAACTATTTCCCATACTTCGTTCTTTATTATGGATTGGTATTCCTCTGTCATGGAATCTACCCATTCTTTCCTCTGAATGGATTATTTAAAGCAGGTAGGATCCTCTTCTAGGAGATCACACATCAAAGACATATAACTAGAGAATGGATTTGGTCTTTTCACCTATCTCGTAGTTCCTTGGGGAACACCGTACTTCTCTCCATCTTGAATAAGCTCTCTAGCCCAAGCTGGCTTTCTTTTATGGAGGATCGTCATCTGAGGAAGTTCTTGCACTTCTACTATATCATGGTATTTTAGAAGTTCTTCATCAGGGGAAGTTACAACTTCCCTCACTGGTTCTGCAGCTCTGGGAACCTCCCTCATTGCAATACTGGGGATTACGGGTTCCTCTTCATATACTTCTTCAAGCTGGCATAGTTTAGATTTCTTGAGTGCTGTATCTTCATCAAAGATCACATCCCTACTGATTTCAATGTGATGTTGACCTGGTATATAGATTCCGAAGGCCTTGGAGACCTCACAGTATCCCACAAATATTCCCTTCTTTCCTGAAGGGTCCAACTTGTTTCTCTTTTCTTTAGGTATATGAATAAACACTGGACAACCAAATATTTTGAGATGGCTTACCTCTGGCTTCTTTCCGATGAACATCTCTTCCGGTGTCTTGAGCCCAAGTGCACTATGAGACAATCAATTCTGCACATATACAACTTCCATTGTTGCTTCTGCCCATAAGCACATAGGAATATTTTGATCATGGATCATAGTCTTCATAGCTTCCAGTATGGTTCTGTTCTTTCATTCAGCTACACCATTTTGTTGGGGATTATAGGGAGTAGTGAGTTCCCTCTTGATCCCAACATCTTTGCAGAAGTTCACAAACTCTTTTGAGGTATATTCTCTTCCATTATCTGACCTGAG
>ML784170.1:86095-130841 GCA_009831015.1 Picea engelmannii
GAAAGGTTCTCTATCAAGGCTTTGAATTCCTTGAACTTGCTGAACACTTCATCTTTAGTTTTCAAGAAATATATCCAGGTTTTACGAGAGTAATCATCAATGAATGATACATAATATACATACCCGCTAATGGAGGATGATGGGATTGGGCCACATACATCTGAATGGATGAGTTCTAGGACTCCTTCTGTCTCGCTGTCCCTCTTCGGAAATGGGTTCTTGATGTTCTTCCCTTGTGCACATCCATTGCATATGCCTTTATGGTCACCTTTGAGTTTTGGTAAACCTGTGACTACTTTGCATATGTATGGTAGTGCCTTGTAGTTGATGTGGGCTAACTTTCTGTGCCAAAATTCACATGAGTTTTCAATGGTGTGGGTCATGGCAGCCTCTGAGTGACCCTTTAGTTTATACAAGCCATTTTCTTCACTTCCAATGATGATTGCTTAATTTAAGGTTTATCCTTTAGCCCACATAAGAAATTCTCCATCTATAAAGGAAACTTTGAAGCCTTTCTTTTCTAAAGATGAAATGGAGAGTAATTTCTTCTTCAAGCCCGATACATATAGTACGTCCTTCATTTTTAGTGAATTCCCTGAATTCAGTTTATGGTTTGATTCTCCCACTCCCTTGATGGGATATTGGTAATCATCTCCAAGTGTTACTTTCTGAGAAAACTTCTCTTCTGAGATACAAGAGATAATGTTTCTTTGTCCTGTCATGTGCTTGGATGCACCACTATTAATGAAACAAGTGTCCTCTCTGGGTGTTACAGATCCCGAGAGGGTCGAGATCAAGACATGGTCTTTGATCTGCTCTCTTATCATCTTTGCAGGTGGCTCTTCATCTTCGACTACATGGGCATGGAGCCTCTTATGTTTTCTCTTGTATTCTTCTCATCTGGCTGGAAAAAACTTCGCAATGTGTCCCATCTTGTCATAATGATAGCATTGCACAGATGAGTAGTCCCTTTCCTTTCGTTGTCCTTTCTTCTGAAATCTCCTTGGATGAGATTCCTTATGATTGAATTTGTTTGACTGTTGAGGCTATTTATGAGTCTCCTTTTGGAAGTAAGGTTTCTTCCTTCTTCCTTTGGTGTGAGTAGCTAGGGCTTGATCATCATCTCTTGCTAGTAACGCTTCACGATTCGCTACTCTTGTTTCTTGTTGGATGCATTCTTCCCATAGACTATCAAACTTCAGTTTCTCTGTTCTGGCACATATTGTTTGGATGAATTCATCCCAAGGTCTTGTGATACCATTTAGGGCCATCAGTATGAGTTCATTTTCGTCTATGGTATCTCCAGTAGCTTCTAGCTGTTCTTTGAATTTTGAGATTCTGGAGAAGTATTCCTGAATCATTTCTCCTTTCTGCATCCTTGTATTCTTCAGTTGAGTTCTTAGATTCATCTTCCGGTTTATGTTATTTCCTTCATATAGTCTGGTCAAGGCATCAAACATTTCTTTCAAAGTATTCTTAGATGACACATAAGGAATTAGGTGGTATTTGATTGAATCTGCAATGATTCTTTTGGCCCTTATTGTGTCCTTTTGATGCTTTTCCTTTTCTGCAACATCGACGGGTTCCGACACTTCTTCTTTGACAAATCTTGCTAGGTCATTCTCTTCAAGAATGAGGCCAATCCTATACTTCCAGGCACAGAAGTTTTCCACTCCTTCTAACTTGTCAACAAGCTTAACACTTGCAGACATCTTTACCTGTAGCTAGGAAAATGACCAAAAAATGAAAGTGCTCAAAATAAAAAACTGAACTTACCAGGAGGTGCACTTGGCCAAGGCAAGTAGCTTGGTGTGTTTGGATCTGAGAAAATCCAACTTTTTCTCCTCCAAATTTGATCTGCGGATTTCTGGACTAGCACTTCTGGTACCTCTAGTACTCTGGTACTTCTGGTACACTGGTTTTCTGGTACTTTATGAAACTAGGGTTTCACTTTATGGGATATCCAACCACTGAAAAGGTGCAATGAGAGTGCCAAAGTGATCCTTATGGGAGGGCACACTTTTTCTAGATGGTTTTGGGGCTGAAAAGATTCACCATAAAAAATACCTAATTTTCATGTACGACAACAATGACATTTTTCACTGTTGTGGAAGATGCTTCCTTCAGCTTGGCTCTAATACCATGTTAATCTTTAAGCCATTATTATAGTTGTTTTCATTTCATTATATAACAATAGCATAATCCAAGATCACTGAGAAATACACAATCACAAGAGACACACCATTTATCCTGGGAAACCCTCTAGGGGAAGAAAACCCAACAAAACTTCCTTAATATAGATAGTCAATACAATGCCAAGAGATCTCTTAAACTAATACAGAAAGTCCTCTCCCAAATATGCGCCACTCTCTCTCTCCTTCTTCTCCAACAACATATCTGAAACTTGTCTCTCAATGAGAAAGTGAGTTGTGTGTCTAAGTGAGGCGCTAGCCTCCTTATTTATATTAGACTGGCATGTGTGAAGTGTCCCTTCAATGGCAGGGCCGACTTCTCTCACTGGGTGGTTATAACCACCTTAATTACATTCTGGAGCCTCTTTAATATCTGCTGGGGCCGACTTCTTATTCTGCCTATTATAATTAACATTTGACCAATCCGCAAAAGGGGATTTGGTACTATTACAATAGCTGGCAAGATCAATCCACAATGGGGATTGATCCAATGAATAATATATCAAATAATAATAAGAATACTCTTTGCAGTTACATTATTTCAACATTTGCATGGGGTATAAGTGCATTTTCCATAGCATGAAGGATTCTCTGTTGGACACATAAGGTCAAAGGTTGAACTTTTGATTAGGCACATGACATAAAGGTGGTCTAGCCTCTAAAGAAAGAATGGTAAGGATAATTCACATCCCATAGACCCCTTTTCTTCTGTTAGGTATCTAGAGAGGTAGTAGTAGGGGCCCAGAGGGCCCATAGTGATAATAGTGGAGGCCATTCAATGTAAGTTGGACTAGGTCCATTATATTATTAAATAAGGCCCACTATGGTAGTTAGATATAATAAATGGGTAGTTAGATATAATAAGTGTAAGAGGACTTCTTAGTGTTGGGTACGTGTTATATTCTTTGCACGAGTAGTAGTGTCATGTATTTAGGTGGTTTTTCGGCACATGGTTTTTGCCGATGGTTTTCTATTTTCGATTGAGGAATTAGGGTTTTGGACTAATCTAAGTCATTGGGTTAGGGTTTTCAATGTCGTTGTCTCCTATATGTATATTGTATTGTAAACAATGTAACAATGAATGAATATAGATTATGTTGGTTTTCCCGGTTTGGGTTTCCAGGGGAAAAATCTGTGTAATGTTTGTATTTTCCATTGTATATTTTTTGTTCTTTTCTAAATATCTGTTTGTAGTAGATATTGTACAAGGTTAGGATTTACACTTAGAAGGTTCTACTTCTAGAAGATTCCTCCTCTAGAATGTTCTTAGGTGATGGTAGGACTATATAAAGAGGTTCAAGCAATGTAATGGGATATGAAGAGAAGTATTGTATTTGAAGCGATATCTCAATAAGAGGATGCCCCCTTGAAGAGGCAAGTGAATAGGAGAGGATCCATTCCATAATAGGATCCATTGTATGGTGTTTCCCTACCTCAAGGGTTTGATAGTAATAAAAGAGATTTTGCATATTGTTCTTCTATATTGCTCTGTGGATATATTGTGTATTGAGTATTTGTGGTGATTATATTTGTAGATCTATTCAGGTTCTTAACATCTTCCCCTCTCATGGACTCATAGCCTCCTTGTTCTCCTTTGCATGCATTTTAGTTGTTATTTTGTTATTTTTCATGCTTATAAACTTTAACATAAGAACACAACCAATACCACATTTGGACTCATGACCATTCACTAGTTAGGATTTTTCCTTAGGATTCAAGGTGGGAATATTTACAATGAATCTTTACACAGTTACATCATGGGGTCATAGTGACTCAGCCTACCTAGATTGACACCCATCAAAATAGAAACGTCCAAACCATTTCACATAGTTAAATATAATATATTCCAAGGGTTATAACTAGGGTATTATGTTACCCTCCCCCTTGTAATAGCATTGGCCTCGATGCAACTTGTCTTTCCAACCCTTTTCAAAACAACAACAAGAAATATTGTGCTCTTTGCACTCTTTCCTACTATTTACGATCATCCAACAAGCTCATATTTTTATAGTTTCACATTTCTTCCTTTTGAGATCCACCTAATATCAAGGATTCAACCCTGTGTGGTCTTAATGTCCACCTCTCTAGTTTTAAGAACAAACAAGGTCCTCATTAGGTTGTACACATATTTTTCAAACATCTTCCTTGGTTCTTGAATGGTTCCATGCCATCTTCATCTACACCTTTAAAAAATAGCATTTGTATTATTTCATCTCATTCTTTATTCCTTAATATATATATATATATATATATATATATGGAACATTACTTATCTTTCTTATGGTAATAAATCCTTTCAACAAGTGGTTGTCATTGATTTACATCAAAAGAAGAAAAAATTACTTCCTTGTTGGTATATTCACCCTTCCTAGTGTACACAATGAACTTTCTTGGACATTAAGGTAGGTAATTACTCTCCTATGACTCAATATGTTTCCCAGGATTGAAATCCTATCATACACGTATCTTACTAATGAGGGGAATGTATATTTTTCATAGCTATTTATGTAGTATTCTGGTTGATATATAATCTTCTAATTAGGATTTAAAGAAATATATTCATTAAAAAAAATACAATATGTAATATCAACCCAATACTTACATGTAAAAATATATGATCAATTCACATCAGTGTCATAAGAGAGGTTTTGCATACTTGTTTTCTTGGACGCACCCAAAATCTAGTTCCACATGATTGGTTCCATCATATGTTATGAAACACAATGACATAGATTCTTTCAAGTTACTACCTCTTCTTTATTTCTAGCTATGATAACATAAGCTTGGGAAATTTTCTTCTTTGCAAACTATGTCCCTGGGATAGAGGCTCCACCCTGGTGGGATTTGGGATGTCTCATCCCTTTCTAAGACATTATTTTGTTGTTAGGCGCTAGCTTGCAGAATGTTTTCACTAGCCTATGGGTTATAGTGGCAATCATCCAGATTTGAATCTAGGCCTCGCCTAGGAAATCTCGACGAGTTACCGATTCCTATAGATCTAGAAAAAAGAAAAATAATGCATGTGTTATGATCCTTAACCATTAAATATTGAATTAAAAATACTATATCTAAGATACGATAGAAATGCCCCTTTACTACATATACCAAATACCCTTAAGGTATGAAAACACCATACAATTATTCTTTTATGGAAGGATTAACTTATTTTCACTTTTCACTTGCATCTTCAAGGGAGAAACCTCCCAATGAACTAATTTCCAATACAATATACTCCAATACATGATTCATAAGGAGGATTCCATCCTTATTTATGGCTAGCTATAAAACTCTAGTCATAACCAAATGCAAACTACATAGTGGACCTTATTTGATGAGGTCACATTACATTTATTCAAATATAACTATCTAGTGGGCCTTAATAATAATAAATGTAGTGGACTCACTCCACCTTACAATAAATGGCCACTATTCCTACACTATTATAAAATTTAGCGGGCCTTGCACCTCCCCATTACATCCATAGGGAGGATCCAACCACTCTATCCCCCTCGAGAGGCATTGTCCTCAATGCTTTTAGTGATGATGAACAACCATAGAATAGGGTCCCATGTATGGGTGTTGACCATAATGATGAAGTAGTCTAGGAAACTATGGTCCTATAACATACCTAATACCCTCTTTTCTTTTTTGAGTATATGGGGTAATTTTAAAGCTACAAACTTTCACTCAAAATTCGTTGCGCTGATACCATATCTATGAACTAGCTATCATGATACCTTTCCTCACCACCCTATTGTTAATTAATTAACATATGCAAACACTATAATTAAGACTTATACAATACAATCAAACTATTTAGTCACCATAACACCATAAATTTAAAATGTAGACTTAAACTTGCAAAATTAATTGAACAAACTAGAAACTAATATAGTTCATGACATAAAAAACATTAATTCAACATAATCACAATTAAGTCATGAACACTTATATTTATAGGAATTAACCACCAAGTGGTTGCAGAAGAAGGACGTTCCAACCAACCATAGGATTCCTTCTTCACCATATATCTCTACAATAGAGGTCACCTCTGAGCCAAGGCTATGAATCCACAAGGGAAAATGTACTTATGGATAGCTATGAATCTTTTCACACAACCCAATTCTCAATTTCACAATCAATTTTCCACCAAAAACAGTCCCTATCCATATCCCTCTTTGCCCATCATCCTACACAACCCAAGGGATGTGATCCCCTTATTTCCTAAATAGTCCCTTAGGCTATCCCATTGCCCTCTAATACCCCAACAAACTGGCCTATAAATATCACAGTTGGGATTCTAGGGATTCTTAGATGTAGTCTAATTCCTAAATGACAAAAACAACAATTACCATTACATACACTCTTCATTTCCTCCATAATTCAAAGTTGTAACTCGAGATATTTTCTACAACAATTCTATGGCTATTTACACTCAAAGAGAACTCTACCAAATTTCCCAATATAATGGTAATTCAAGCTTTCCTAATAGTTGATAATTTGAATTCCCCCACTGAATGGTAGTTCGAACAAAATAGTCACTAAAACTCTATGGTAATTCAAACTCCTCCTGATAATTTGAACTCCCTTATAATTTTAAATCTCTCTCTACATGGACAAAAAGGAATAGGGTGGAATTGCATGGCATGAAGGGGCCACATATCTCTGTGGAGAGTCCATGTACCTCCTTCATGAAATTAATACCCAACTTAGGATAAAATAATACATAGATTAAAAATCACTAGTTAAAAAAGGTTAAGGAATTAGGATAAGATTAAAATAACATTATCTTCTTTTATGCCCCCTTGACTTTCCCCTCTTATGGATTCATTTCCCACCATTCTTTGTCATTCCTCTTCTATAGCTTGTGATGTATTCTATTGACATTCAATGTTTGGTTACAATTTACATTTGTTTAAATTATATCCATTCATCATGTACACATTTACATTATTATTCTGGGGATCAAAACTAGGCTATTATAGGTCCCATGTACTAGTGTTGGCCTCAATGATGGAGTAGTCAAACAATCTCATCCACAAATTTGGGTCACATGTCTTTGGGATCATGTTAAGTCTCAACTGATGATAGATGAGATCAATGAATAGACAATAACTATGCTTGAAATGAACACTATGTTGCAAACCATTTATAACAAAAACATCATCCACATAGTTGCAAAAGGTTGGTTGTGGATTTGGGAAAAATCGTTACCACTAAAGAACATGCAGAATAAAAACTATTAGTCATAATCTATGTCTGACTTCCCTCAATGATGTTCATGTCATATGGAGGAGTATGGTCATCAAACATAAGTTAAAAGTTGTTGTTCATACAAAATGGCTACCATACCATTTTTTAATTATTGCAACTATATTAATTTTTGGAAGGTTGTGTTTTTGCTAAAATATAAAAACACACTTTACATTGTGTAACCTTAATTACAAATTTCAATTAAATTGCATGTTATAGAATTCATAAGAGTTACAATGGAAAATATAATTTTGACAAAAGGGGACTATGTTTAAATCCTAATCAATGGTAAAGTTATTGGGCTTAGAAGGATTGCATCTATAGAGATTGGAACTATTTATGGTGGAGAAATAGTTAATGTAGGCTATGTTATGGTTTTGATAATTGATGCCATTCAACCACATTTGATTATGGAAGATGTTGATGAAGGGGACATGCATCCATGGAAGATCATGGATTTGAGGCACAAGATAGGAAAATAAAAATATTGAAGCATGTGCTAAGTGTTATTGATAGTATAGTATATGTTTTTCTCAGAAAATGCTAAGTTTCTTTAATTTGTTGTACATATGTGAAAATGTTTCTTCTTCATTTTCTATTGGAGAAAAGGTATGTCTTCTACAATTGGAGTGAAGGTGGGTGGGGGATAAATATTCTATTGAAATTTGGTAGCTTGGAGGTACTTATGCATTGGCAGTGCTCAACATGCGGAAGTGACCAAGCAAATTTTTCTCCTAGTGACTTTATAATATCTTTTTATAAAGTAACTTTATAAAGTGATTTTATAAAGTTGGGTCTTTTAATTTTTAGGTGTAAAAGTGACTTTATGATGTTATGGGTCACTTTAGTGACTTAAGTGACCTCAACGAATGATTAAGTCATGATCGTTGATCTAAAGGGAAAGTGAAGTGTCACTCAAGGGAGATAAAGGGTTAGAGGAGTTACATTTCAAAATTTCTTAAAGGCATCTCATGAGGAAGCGAGAGGGCACACACTTTCAAGAGAGGAGTGGGAAGGTGAAGAGTCACACATCCCAAGAGAGGTTGAGTTTGGAGGAAAGAGGGAAGTAGCAAGGAGGATATGCATGCATCCCTAGGAGAGGATTGGCACACATCCGAAGGTAAATTTGAGCATTTATATCAGTCCATACAGTGAAGATTTGTGAAGGTCGTACAACATTTAATGTTGGTCATACAAAAAGAGAGAAGAACAGAAATTGAGGCATCCATTTAGGAGCAGCTTGGAACGATTTCCAAAGCACCTTGCTGCGAGAAATCTGTACAATAGAGGTCTGTGTAGAACAACAGTTCCCAGACATGATTTTCAAGGCAGATTTAGAGCTGGTGCTGACTGTACTGGGCCATACAACAGAGGCACAATTTTCAAGGCAATTTTTGGAACTATTTTCGAGAAGATTGTTGTTCCAAGAGGTTGAGATAAGTTTTGTATTTAATGTTGAAATTAATGCTCCTGTAAACTCTGAAATATTTCCTAAAGCTCAATAATAAAATCTCCTTGAAATGGTTTTCCCATGTTGGGTTTTTCCATGGGCATTGCCCAGAAATTTATAGTGTCAAATGTGTGATTTTGTCTGCTATTATGAATTATTTCCGCCACTGATTTAGTTTCAGATCTATGTCATTCAGTGTTTCTGCTCATTAAGTACAGTTCAGAATTGGGTTTATTGCTTTATTGTTGAAGCTTAATAAGAGGTTGAAATTTGAAGCATGACATAGTGTATTTCTGAGCTATATTTTTAACATGGTATCAGATCTAGGTCTCTGAATTTTAGTGGGAAACTTTGGCACTTGGGACAACAAGTGATTTGTTGGGGAATTTTCTTGGAAGAAGGGGGAAAGAAGTGGTTCTTTGTCAGGTGGAAAAAGATGACTTCCAGACTCAGATATGAACATAGTTTGGAGGGGATCTCCAACTACCTGCAGTGGAAGGTTAGAATCACAAGGGTTTTCTAGGAGAACTAGTTGTGGTCATTTGTGAATACCATCATGCTAGTACCTGTGTCAGATCCCATGAATTGAAGGAATCCTAGACTCAAAGTTGGTGCGGATATCCCTAAAAGTGATCCAGGTGGATATCGGTGGCCACCCACCTTTTCCATTTGGCTCAAAACAACTTTCTGGCAATTTTGGTAATTTACTATTTTTAGCAGTTTTTTGGGTCCTGAACTTCCAGAGTTGTTTTGAGGCCCTAAAAGACATTTTTTTGGGTGTGTCGCAATCAAAAAGTTCATCATTAAAATTTCATCAATTTTTGTAGTCCTCGGATATATCTTTCCAACGGGCTATCGTACGCCTAAAACGAAGATCGTATGCCCACGTGACTTTTGGCGCTTCATCTCCTAGGGTTAGGTTTTTGGATGTCTAGGGTTTTTGACACTCCTGTTTATTGTAAAAAATCCTCTAGAGCCTCACTATAATCATCTTCTTGCGAATGAGTGCAACCATCACATCTCTTCTCAGAGATAATCCACCACCATTCCAACAAACTTGTTTTCCGCTGCATTTTACAGTTTCAACTTATTTCCTTATTGAATAGAAAACCAGTTTTACTATATCTATGTTATTTTGTGTTAAGCATCTGTTAATAATCTGTAGTCATTTCATTCTGCTCATAAAATCCAGATCAGTTGTATCAGAGTGGTCTGCTCCTTGTCGTCTTAATGCATGTCCCCAACGAGGTCAGAGTACAAAGAATTGGGTCTTGAGCTTGTTTATCTTGAGGACCAAAGCTCTCGCATGACCAAGTGACCTCTCATGGCAGGAGAAATAAATATGACGGGACAAGAGATACTTTCAAAATGTTTCTTGAGGAATCCCTCATGCAAAAAAGGAACAAGATGATGGATAGTTTCATGCAAATCCTTCGGCGGCTATCAACAGGAGACACATCTTCTTCAAGCGGAGGTGCCTCCCCTTCAAGTTACAAATAAACTTCAATATTCTTGTATTTGAAGTTCAGATAGATGCAGATGGTGTAGACAAGTGTTTGAATCTACTAGAAGGGTATTTTTATGTCCATAACTTTTTGAATAGGGAAAATATTACTTTTGTTCTCCTCAAAGCTGTTCCCCATGTCAAATATTGGTGGGAAACTTTCTGTGAGAAAAAGGAAATAGAGGAACCCTCATTATTTATAGTCATGACCACCTGGGAATCCTTCAGGGATGCTATTAAGGAAAAATACTACCCTGTTGGAAGTTATGACGACTTGTATACCAAATGGACCACACTGCGGAAAGAAAGAGACCAAGCAGTGCCAGAGTTCACAAATATCTTGCATACCTTGTGGACCAAGATGGGTATCAAAGATTCAGAGCAACATATGGTGCTCAAGTATCATGGTGCTCTAGATATATACATCCATACTGAAATGGAATTTATGGACATCTCATCCTTGGGCACGGCCTACCGATATGCCGTCAAAATCAAGCAGAAGATCAAACAAAAGATGCGACAATTTGGGCCCGAAAACCCCTCATAGAAAAGACCAGGAAAGGGTGGCCCCAACCCACAAAACAAAGGAAAAAGCAAAGATGGATAGTATCAGGACAACTAGTCCAAGCCGCAAGAAAAGAATGACACTGGAAAGACAAAAAAATATACCAGGAAGTGGTACAAATTCCATAAGAGTGCTTGGCATAACACTGCTGAATTCCTCTCAAAGCAGTCATTGGTGGTTGAAGTGAAAGACTCTGAATCAGATGCGGGTTTTGACTCTGAGTTATAACTAGAAAGGGGAAGACAGATCATTGATGTGGAACCCAGTGCCACTATTGCTACCACCAAGCTCTAGCCTGATGGAATAGACGAGCCAGAAGAAGGAGAGCACCTCTTCCATTCACATATGTGGGTAAAAGGCACCCCACTGCACTTCATCATTGATAGAAGTAGCCAGAAGAACCTCATATCAGTAGAGGTTGTCAAGTAGATGGCCCTGCAGACAACACCGCACCCACAACCCTACACCATTAGATGGCTCCAAGAAGGAAGCGATTTCTGTGTCATCCAACAGTGTCGACTGTCGTATGACATCAAGCCATTCAAAGATGAGGTATTGTGTGATGTTTCTCCTCTCAAAGTTTGTAATGTTCTTTTGGGCCAAACTTGTTTAGGGAAAATTCATGTTGTATATGAGTCTAGGCCTTGTAGTGTTATTATTACTTTGAACATGGAATTGTACAGGATACCCGAGGTAGTCTCACCTAGTGATATTTCCTTGATCTCTGCCAAGAAATGTAGGAAGGTCATCTCTCAGACGGGAAAGTTTGTCTTCTTCATGATTCACTCTCGGAATTAGAAAAATATCACAACCACATCCAGGGACTCTGTAGCTGACCTCTCCACACAGCAAAAGAAAGTAGATAAGGTCATTGAAGAATACTCGAATATCTTATCCTCACCTACCGGGATACCTCTGCACTGTCAGGTCAAGCACCCCATCGATTTGACCCCTGATGCACCACTTCCCAATGGGCTAGTCTATCACCGCTCTATGTTAGGGAATGAGGAGATCAAGCGATAGATCCAAGAATTGCTCCACAAGGGGCACAACCGTCCCAACTAATCATCTTGCGGGAGCCCAATCGTGATGGTGCAGAAGAAAGATGGAAACTGACGACTCTACATTGATTACCAGGACTTGAATAAAATCACAGTTAGAAACTGGTACCCAATTCCCTGAATCGATGACCTCCTTGATCAACTCATGGGGGCCAAATACTTCAGTAAGATTTATCTGAAGTCTGGCTACCACCAGGTCCCGATAAAACAGGCAGATGTATGGAAGACCGCCTTCAAGTCAAAGGAAGGCCTTTTTGAATTGTTGGTCATGCCCTTTGGTTTGAAAAATGCTCCAACCACTTTCATGAGGATGATGGATGATATCTTGTGACCATTCACCAATACTTTCATAGTGGTGTATCTGAATGACATTCTCATTTGCAACAAGTCTTGGGAAGAACACTTGTAGCATATTCAATAGGTTCTGCACACCCTGGGACATCACAAGCTATACGCCAACTTGGAAAAATGATCCTTCGGCATGGACAGAGTCAATTACCTAGTCTACATTGTTGATCAACATGGCACACATGTGGATCCATCCAAGATCCAAGTCATCTGTGAATGGCCAGCCCCAACCAAACTCACTGAGCTTCAGAGCTTCTTGGGCCTTTCCAGTTTCTACCGTAGGTTTGTGTTGGGATTCTCCCATATTGCATGGGCTCTCAGCCAAATAACCAGGGGTGGTGGTAAGGAAACATTTTCATAGGGCCAGTCCCAACAACAAGTGTTTGATGATTTGAAGAAGTGCTTGTGTTCAGCCCCAGTACTTTCACTACCAGAACTGCAACAACCCTTTGAGATTGAGACAGATGCTTTAGAATATATTGTGGGTGCCATTCTCACTCAGCACGGCCACCCCGTGGCCTATCATAGTGAGACACTATCAGATGTTGTCCGTAAGTACCCTAATTATGACAAAGAAATGTACTCCATTGTGCAAGCTTGTCGCCAGTGGAGACATTGTATTCTTGGGAAGGAGATAGTCATCCACACTGATCATAAGCCACTGCAGTTCATGCAGACACAAGGAAAATTACATAATGACCTCCATCAAAAGTGGTCCACATACTTACAACAATTCCACCTCAACATTAAGTATAAAACAAGAATCACCAACCGTGTCGCTAATTTCCTCAGTAGATCTCCAGTCACGACACTCACCACGATTCTAGAATCTTGCAGCCATGAGACCTCTGGATGCCCCCAACTCTATGATACAGACCCAGACTCTACCACCACCTACCAAATGTTTGTTAGCACTCTGTAAATTTTGTTTGGCTGATAGAAAAATGACAGAGGTAACTGTTTCAAACTACTTTAGAGCTGGGCACTAGCCTGCTCAACTCAGAGAGGGATCTCTCATATCATTGGATATTTATTTAGCAATTGGTGGCTATATTTGGTTTGTTTTGGGGGGTTTTTAATAAAGTTGCTGGCAAGGAAGGGGAGGAACACTCAGGGCTATGGAGTCAAAATTCTGAAATTGAATGAAAACAATGATTACCCGGTAGAACTCTCCAGAGGATAAAGGCTAAATGAGGCAATTAATGTGAGTTATAACTTGAATTTAATCAGAGTTGTAAGAGGAAAGAGAAACAAATAACTACATTAGAGCATTATAGAAATGAATTTTGAATTAGCTAAGAAGAAACATTACATAGTTTAAATTGCTTAGGCCGAGAGTGTCACAAGACAAATTCTGGGCCTTTAACTCTCCAATTTAAACAAAGGAAAATGTAAATGGATTAAAATATCACAGGAAAAACATACAATGAAGGAATATAAAACTCATATCACCACCATTAGAATCTTTTCATAGAGACTTCAAAAGCTTCTGCATATATATTCAATTCAGCTTCAGAAATTTACAATAGAGTTTGAAACAACCAAAAAAGGTTCCCTTGCACTTCTGCCAACCTTGACACATACGTATATCTTCACATTTTATACAAACAATGAGTCCTTCCATTTCCAAATCGGTTACAAATAAAGAAACGTTTCATTTGGAAACCGTTTACAAGAAAAAATAGGCTTCAGAACGACACCTGTAAATCTCAAACCGTAATATCTGTGTAAAATATGAGAATGGTTTTTGTATATAAGATCATTCTAAACAAAAAACTCTCTCTATTTCTCCAAATTCATCTCCAACTGGCCAGAACACTAGTTGCAAAACATGTCTCGAATAGGAAAATATGAAAACTAAAAAATAAGGTTCAAATATTTCTTCGAATCTCCCAATCCGTGACACCTGTGTAAAATATGGGAGAGGTTTTTGTACATCATCTTGTCTTGAATACAATTTTCTCTCGGTTTTGTGAAATTTTCCTACATCTGTTCGGGATTTACATTTGAAAAATATGTCTCTAACAGAAAAAATCCTGAATCTGAAAATATAAGGTTCCAAGATGTCCTTGATTCTCCCAGTATGTAAAAACTATCAGAAATCTAGGGGAGGTTATTGTTATATGGATGATTCTGAGTATAAACTTCTTTCGGTTTCTCAAAATGTGCTCTGGTTTTCTCAGAATTCACCTCGGAAGTTGACTAGTCAAAATTGCTTGAAATCATGGAAACTGAGACTTGAAAACTACTATGCATGTGACTGATCAAATTCATATGCAAATGGTCCAACCTGCCATTGGTCTAATCTCCAACTTACTTTCTCTAGACATTTCGCAACAATCTCTGTAGCACTTGTCTTTCGGAAATTTCGGGGATGAGGAAAAGCAATTTTGGGTGGACCGCTTTTCGCCCCGATATGCCTCTGGTGGCGCCACGTGTTTGCTAGCTAAAACCATGGTATTTTCCCTAGCTCGCTTTAAAATAATTAAACCTCGCGCTTATTCTCTGCCCGATATGGCTGCTAACCGTTGATCTGTGATGCCTGAGATCTGTGACTCACCGCGTCCCGTCAACTCCGCGCCTTCGCTAGATTTAGCTTTATTCCACTAGATGTGGCTTCGTCCTCCATTGTATCGCGCCTCTATACCAGTTTGGCCCCTTGATAAATCCGAGATTTGGATTCCATAAAAAATTATATGGTGATAACAAGGTGCAAACACATTTGTCGATAATTTCCATCTTCGGGATGGTTTATTGTGTCGTCTGGGCCATATCTACGTTCCATCAAGTGAGCGAGTGAAGATGATCTAGGAATCCCACTAATGTTGGGTGGAAAGACACTTCAGCATCTAAAATATAGTGGTGATGCTACAAAAACATTTCTACTTGCCGAAACTTCGACAAGAGGTCAACAAGTATATCAGGTCCTGCACTGCCTGCGTTATTGCCAAACCAACCACTAAGAAACATGGCCTGTACACCCCTCTTCCTACTCTTGATAGGCCATGGGAATCCATCTAAATGGACTACATGTCGAGTCTCTCGTCCACCAAGCAGGGAAATAACTGTGTTTATGTGGTTGTTGATCGCTAATCTAAGATGGCGATTTTGGTTTCCTGCAACAAGAGCATCACAACAGAAGCCACTTCCAAGCTCTTCTTTGAACGAGTCTAGGTGCATTTTGGAATAAAAAAAACCATTTTATTAGATCGGGACAATCAATTTCTTAGCACATTCTGGTCGAGCCTCTGGTCACTACTGGACACCATGCTCACCAATTCCACGACCTTCCATGCCCAGATAGATGGCCAAACCGAGGTCGTAAATCGAATGATCTTGCATATCCCGCGCATGTATAATTCCAAGAACCCTTGCACATGGGATGGGATTCTTCCCTATGTCTAGCATAGCTACAACTGAGCCATGCATATCTCAACCGACCACAACCCCTTTTAGGTGGGGTTGGGATTCCAACCATTGGGTCACATAGATGTTGCACTTCCCATTCAGGCCACCTCGACTGACTCATCTCATGCTCCAACTGAAGCTGACAAAGACAACCGGTTCATTGAGTGGATCCATCACATCCTCCAATAGGTTCAATATATCCTACAAAAGTCCAATGACAAGTACAAGTAGCCCCATGATCAACATCGGGTGCCACATAAGTTTCAGATGGGCGACAAAGTTTGGTTGCACTTGTAGAAAGAATGCTTTGCAGGTCCCCATCGAAAGATTCTACCACTCTGTTATGGGTCATACACCATCACCAAGGCTGTGGAGGATAATTCTTTTGAGCTCAACATTCCTCCTTTCCTTGGCCTGCACCTAGTGTTCAACGTGGACCTCCTTCGGCCTTATTTCCCACCATTATCAGACACCTCAGACGTAGCAGAACAACTAAAACCAACAGAGCTCAACCATGACTGATACAAAAGGCGTCCAGTGATTAGATTGTGGACACATAGATCAAGGGCACTCGACAACAAAGGATCCAACTTTATCGAGTCATCAAAGCAGGGCAACTCCTGCGCCAAGGCAAGTGGCTCACCAGGGGCCAAATTCAGCAAGAATCTCCTCATATGATGGGGGAACTCAACGCAATGGAGAAAATTTATTCCTAAGGAGGGAGGATTTATCTATATGTATATCGGTGGCCACCCACCTTTTCTAGTTGGCTAAACACAACTTTCTGGCAATTTTGGTAGTTTACTATTTTTAGCAGTTTTTCGGGTCCTGAACTTCCGGAGCCGTTTTGAGGCCCTAAAGGACATTTTTTTGGGTGTGTTGCAATCAAAATATTTATCATGAATTTTTCATCAATTGTTGTAGTCTTCGGATAGATCTTTCCAACGGGCTATCGTATGCCTAAAACGAAGATCGTGTGCAAAAGTTACAACCCCGGGAAGTTGATGTACTGACTTACCCAAATGGGGCCCACATGACTTTTGGTGCTTCATCTCCTAGGGTTAGGGTTGGATGTCTAGGGTTTTTGACACTCCTATTTATTGTAAAAAGGCCTTCAGAGCCTCATTGTAATCATATTCTTGAGAATGAGCGCAACCATCACATCTCTTCTTCGAGATAAGCCGCTACCATTCCAGCAAGCTTGTTTTCCACTGCATTTTACAGTTTCAGCTTATTTCCTTATTGAATAGAAAACCAATTTTATTGTATCTCTGTTATTTTGTGTTAATCATATGTTAATAATCTGTAGTCATTTCATTCTACTCATAAAATCCAGAACATAAAGGATTCACCAAGGAGTGGGAGGTTTTCGTGAAGTGCATGGTGGGGAGAGAGAAGTTCCCTGACTGGAGAAGATTGTGGGATGACTTTACACAGGAGGAGATTGAGGAGGGTCCTCAGGAGAGAGAAATGGATGGTGCAGACGACGAGAAAATTTATCTTGTGGGAAAGAGAAATGAGAAGAAGAAGGACATGAGAAAGGTGAAATGCTTTACATGTCACAAGACTGGCCACTACGCTAGTCAGTTTCCGAACAAGAAGAAGAAGAAGTTGAAACTAGAGGTGTTAGCTTTATCAGAGGTTGTAGAGTTTTCTGAGAGATATGAGAAGGAGTTCTCTCTCATGATTGGTCCCGTGGGTAGGGGTTGCCTAGTGTTCGAGGACATTGAAGTGTGGTTCGTGGACAATGGAGCTTATCGGAATATGACATGGATGAGGTTAGTGTTCCTAAGTCTTTCAGAAACAGGCTCAGACTATTGTGTGGGTGTTGGTACCAGCCCACAACTTGTAGTGAAGGGGGTTGGAAGTGTTAGATTTTAGCTAGATTCAGGAGGATTTCTTGAGGTTTTTGGAGTATTGTATGTTTCAGAGATGATGGTTAAATTACTCTTAGTGTCATCTCTAGAGGTTGATGGATTTGGAGTGGCGTTCTATTGTGGCCGGGTATTTCTATATCTAGAGGGAGCTACTCCAGAAACAACAATGATGATTGGTGTGAGGTATGAGAGGTTGTACAGTTTGTTCGTTCGACCTGTGTTGGGGTCTAGTGGATTTCTAGACTCAAATTCTATGTCGAAGAGTTGGAAAGTAGCACGAGAGAGAGATTTGATATTGGGGACTCGGTATTCTTCTGAGACTCTCAAAGGACTCAACAGGCATGAGTCGACAAAGATGGATGCTCATGAGAGTGTGCAGTCTCCTAGGATCATGTATTTAGTTTTTAGTACAACAGAGGTAGCAACAAAGGCTTCCAGTGTAGTGGGAGTAGTGGCTTCCTGTTTAGAGGGAGCAGAGACTTCTAGTACAAAGGGAGCAGCTATGGCAGTTGATGAGATGGAGACATATTCTGGTGGTGATACCGGAAGTACCTCTCTCATTAAGAGGGAGTGTTGAAATTTGGTAGGTTTTAGGTACTTCTGCATTAGCAACACTTAGCATGGGGAAGTGACCAAGAAAGTTTTTCTCCTAGTGACTTTATAATATGTTTTTATAAATTAACTTTATAAAGTGATTTTATAAAGTTGGGTCTTTTAATTTTTAAATGTAAACGTGACTTTATGATGTTATGGGTCACTTTAGTGACTTAAGTGACCTCAACGAATGATTAATTCGTGATCGATGATCTCAAGGGAAAGTGAAGAGTCACTCAAGGGAGATCAAGGGTTAGAGGAGTTACATTTCAAAATTGCTTAAAGGAATCTAATGAGGAAGAGAGAGGGAACACACTTTGAGGAGAGGAGTGGGAAGGTGAAGAGTCACACATCCCAAGAGAGATTGAGCTTGGAGGAAAGAACAAGGAGGATAGGAACACATCCCTAGGAGAGGATTGACATGCATCCCTAGGTAAATTTCAACATTTATATAAGCCCATACAATGAAGATTTGTGAAGGTCGTACAACATTTAATGCTATTTGTACAACAAGAGGGAGGAACATAAATTGAGGTAGCCATTCAAGAGAAGCTTGGAATGATTTCCAAAGCACCTTGTTGTGAGAAATCCTTACAAAAGAGGTATGTGCAGAACATACGTTCCCATGAATAATTTTTGAGGCAGATTCAAAGTCGATGCTGACTGTACTCGGCCGTACAATAGAGGCACCATTTTCAAGGCAGGTTTTGGCACTTTTTTCAAGAAGATTATTGTGAAAGGAGGCTGAGATAAGTTATGTATTTAATGATGAAATTAATGCTGTTGTAAACTCTGAAATATTTCCTAGAGATAAAAAATAAAATCTCCTTGAACTAGTTTTCCCATGTTGGTTTTTTTTAGGGGAATTGCCTAGAAATTTCTAGTGTCAAATGTGTGATTTTGTCTACTGTTATGAATTATTTCTGTTGCTGATTTAGTTTCAGATCTATGTCATTCAATGTTTCTGCTCATTAAGTAAATTCAAATTTGGGTTTATTTCTTTACTATTGAATCTTAATAGGAGGTTGAAATCTGAAGCATGACATAGTGTATTTCTGACCTATATTTTTAACATATTCAATACAAATCTTGAGCATGAGGTGCATGGAAGGATTGAAAAGAAATAATTCATAGTGGTTAATTTATAAGGTGTTTAAACATAATGCTCCTCTACCACATTTATCTATTTTTTAGCATGAACTAGGGAGTGCGATGTAATCTTATGATATTTGGCCACAATTATATTAGGAAGCTTATTATGAATATCATCCCATAAATATCCCTCATGATAGTCTGGATACATTCACACGTGCAAGGGATTCTCTTCCACATTAATGTATGGGAACAAGCATTTTCATTACGAAAGGAATGATAGTTAATTTCCACGAGGATGACATGGTTGAGGATGAAAAGATAGGTGAAATGGAGTTTGATGTTTTCATGGAAGAGATACACAAAAATTGTGAAATATGTAGGACTGGGGATAAGTATATACACTATTTTGTTAGATGGACAATACATAAGTTGGTGGGAAACACAAGTGATATGTTAAGGGTCAAAGAAACTTTCGTGGAGTCACCCACGAAAATGGTGATATGGGATTTGAAGAAGTTGAAACTTTTTCTTCTTTAATATTGTTTCCTTCGAATTACACACAAAAACTTTGTTAAACGAGATCAATGAGGATCTTCAAAAGCTCAATTACCCATCAATATCACAACCAACAATGAGAAATATTTGGAATATTCATTTTCAAGATGTGGCATTCTCAAAGAACAAAAAATTTAGTAAATCTAGCGAATGTATTGTTTTGAAATAACATATGAATTCAACAACTACAAAACAATTGGAAGAAATGCACGAGTTAGGCTGAAAAAACATAACAAGGTCATTATGTGTGGAAGGTCATTATTCCCATAGAATTATGTTAGAGTAGTTTACAAAGGAGTATTTGAGAATTATCCATGACAAAATGAATAAAAAAAAGACTTTGATCCCAAGGATATGCATAAAATCGAAATATATTGCAGGTACAAACATGGGTTTGTCATTGATAAGAATGCTAACACATGGGTATAAGACATGAGGTTTTGGCCATTTCTCCCATACCATTTGTACATATGGGATCACAATTACCATAACATCCCTTGCAAAGTTCTTGAGGGACCTTAAAGTCCCACACCTTGATATGTATGGTGATCTTATTTATTAGAGTGGAATTTCAAGAAACCCAATTTCAAATGAATTACTTGACACCTATATTTACTCGAAATGTAGAGTGTACAAGGATAATTTTCTATCTCGGGGGAGATAAAAATATTATGATGCTTATTTCAAACCTCTTCCTCCACATTTGTTGTTATAGAAGGAAAATGAAGCAAGTGATAATACAAATCATTATATTTCGATGTTTCTATTACTTTTAACTACACTCAGTGTCGTCGTCACTTTTGAGGTTGGGTTCTATCTTGTGGGACACACCCAAGAAGACATAGATGGAACCTATGGAAAAATGTATTCCAACTTGAAAAGAATGTGTGGGTGTGTTTATGTGTTACCTAAAATGATGGATACATATTGAAAAATTGAAGAAAAACAAGTGTTTCCACCTAGACTAATTGACAACTTGCATGACTTCAAAAGTTTCCTTAATGGATACATCAAGGAAGAAAATAATACACTAGCCATACATCTTAATGTCTAGTACTTCCAATATATTGTACTCAATGATGTTCCAGTATTAAGTTAAAAATAATCCATCATATATTTTGAGTGGTTAGAACTAGTTAATTTGTGAAATATAGATGATGAAGGTTGACCTAAATTTCCCGCAAGGAAGCCATATTTCTTATATCCCAAAGAGAATGATGCATATTTAAAAGAACTAAAGAAATTGATAATATCATGCATAAAAATGTGGAAATAAACTATCATAAATTTTAATACCCCAGGTTGATCTCCAGTTATAATTGTACATATGTTTTATAGGTTGGTGTTGAGGGGGCCTCTTAGGCCCTAATAGTCATCACATATATGTTATTAGGCATTAGACTACATGATAATGTGTAATAAAGTAAGAATATATGTAACAAGTGGTAAATGTAACTAAACAAAGTATTAGTTGGAGCAGGTGCAACCGCTCCAACCATTTACCTATTGTATAAATAACCCTAAAGATGGAATACAAACTTGGAATGGAATTCCTTCCCCACATTTGTCTCCTTATTTCTAGGGATGTGTGATGTGTGTGTTCTTTTTGTGCGTTCCAATGTAGTCTCTCTCTTGCATGCGTGCCTCATTTTCCTAGACTACAACATTTTGGTTCCGTTGCTGGTAGTTCTGAACTTGGGCATGCAAAAGTATACATAGATATTATCCCTACAAGACATACATGAATGGTGGGAGCGCAAGACTAAGGATTACATTAAAAATTATGCCAGAAGAAACAATCTTTCACTCACAAAAGAAAGATCAAGATTCTTCTAAGAACCCCATGAAATATTTTTAGAAGCCGTCCCTGAAGCACTATTTCAGTACATCATCAAGTCGTCCACTGCATAATTTGATAGTTGAAGATAAACTTGGCCTCAAGATTATAAATGGAGGATAAACGAATTTGCATGATTGGTTCGAGAGAGTTGTTGAATACTATATCTCAGAGCAAGCCATTGAAGATCAAACATCTCTTGATAGAATAAAAGAAAATTTTTACATTGACTTGCATGAAGGATTGTTGTGTACTATTCCGACACTACCTCATAAATTCCTCCTCGACAAGGGAGTTAGTGACATCATTGAATACCGACATCGACTATGCACGTCGTTACCAAATAGTAAATATCTAGAGAGGGACGAAGAGTGGGAAGGATTTCTCGACGCAAAGTGAAAAGACACAAGACAAGCTTTGGATTATTTCCTGAACAAATGAACATGGCCAGTAATATCGACTTCGAGTAAGTTGGGACGGCGATGGGGGGTCGATTGAATTTTTGAAATGCCACAAGGAAATCATACCAAAAGTTCTGATTACTGAAGCATAAATTGTCAGACAATTGGCTTAGGTTGATGGATAGTTGGTATGGATTGTTGGTTTTCATTGATGACAACCATTGGAGAGTGATATTGTAGATTGATGTCAACCCTTAGTTATTGATGTCAACCCTTGGAGAAAGTCTGGTAGCAAATTTTGGTAGCACAAAGGTTTGGTTAATGGACCGAAGGTTGTGTCATGTATAATGTATGAATTTAAATATATTTGAAGGTAAGAATATTCTATATGGATAGTACATGTCATTCCATTTCCGGTGTTATGTGGAATGTCACATAACTCCTCACGATTAGAGAGTTATGGCCATAAGAATTTGGAGAACCCAGGTTTGGGTAATGGACCCAAGTTTGTTTGATGGATAATGGTATGAGTTTTGATATATTTGAAGGTAACACTATTCTATATGGATATTAGATGTCATTCCATTTCTGGTGGTATGTGGAATGTCACATAACTCCTCACGGTTTGAGAGTTATGGCCTTCCAAAGTTGGAGGACCCTCATATGTCATCTAGAAGCCCCAAAAGGTCAAAGTAGTCAAAGTGGTTTAAGAGATTTTAGAAGGTAAATAATAAAGTGAAGTGATGAGTATACTGTAATTCAAAGTGAATACAAAATAAATTATTTAAATAATAAATTTAATGGAGAAATTAGAAGTGGGTTAACCCTAATAAGCAAAGTGGGCAAAGTGACCTAGAAGATGTTTTTAATGAAGCTACTTGGAGAGTATAAATAAGAGGCAAGGCTCTCTCATTTTAGATCACACTTGAGAATATTGAATATCTATAGGTGTCTGAGGTAACCAAAGGATATATAAGACTAATTTCAGAGGGAAGGTGAATAAAATAAGGGTGGAATTCAAGGGAGGATAAATTCTTTTGATGCTGCTTTCTAAGGTATGTTATTTATAGGTCATCTCACCATTTTTGAAATAATTTTTTTTATATAATGATTCAAACCATGAAATAGATATTCCATTGAGGAAACATATCCAATTATCTGTGGTAAAACATTCAACTTGTGGGTCTTTGTATTTTTGGATTTACACTCCGTGGAAAATAGGGTTTGTGGCTATTCCTGAAACTAGTCTAAAACAAGTGTTTCGGGTAAAAATGTCATAAATTATTCATAACATATCCAAATTCAGTAAGAAAAAATGTGTTGGTTATAGTACATTCTATATTATGTTGTGTAACATTTTTATATTGATTCAACAAATATTCCATGAGGAGCACGCTCTACAAGGTCGCTCTCTAGAATAAGCCATAATTCAACAAGGTATGCCATTTTTTCTATAACTCCTTTTTTGAGAGGGTCCAAGTAGTGACACCTAGAGGAATTTCACAAAACACATTGAAGAAAATTTTGCATCAGTTTTAGATCTTTATTCATTATAGGTACAAAGTTATGATTATTTCAAGTTAGGGTTGTTGACTAATCCAAAACTAGTCATGTGAGACTAAAGAAAAGTTTGATGAAAATGCTAGTCTCTTGTTGTTAAAGTTAAGGAAGGTTTGCAGGTATGTGAACATATACACCAGGTCTATTAAATATTTACAAATCATATTTGGATGATGGAAGTGATGAGGGCTTTTGCTTAAGGTACATGTTGGGTAGATGGTTGAGACAAGTATTTGATGAGTTGGCACATACATGAGGTGTATAGTTGATGATGTTGGTACATATTGATGAGTAGTTGACACATGATTGGTACATACTTGGTACATGGTTGGATGCACTTTTTTATGGTACAGGTTGATTACAGGTTGTTTGGTACAGGTTGGTGCATGGTTGATGCACTTGTTTATGGTATAGGTTGATTACAAGTTGAGGTACAGGTTGATGCATGGTTCGGGTTTATTGGTACAGGCTTACAATGGTTTATCTCATAGTGATAGTGTGACAATGGTTCCATCATTTTACTTCTACTTCAGGGTGGTTGGATGGGGTAAGTATAAGTGGTTGTAGCCACCTTCCAGTTGTATCTAGAGAACATAGGGGGTTGTAGCCTCCTTCTGGTTGTAGCCAGAGAATTGGAGAGTTGGAGCTTCCCTTAGGTTGTAGCCTGAGAAAATAGGGGGTTGGAGCCTCCTTCCAGTTGTAGCTAGAAAAAAAAGTAATTTGTTTCTTCCAATGAATATAATTCTTCAAGACATATAAAAAAAACATTCTATGGTTTTCTCCCTCTTTGGGTTTCCACGTAAAACATTGGTGTACTGTGTATGTGTAAGATTGTCCATTTGTTCATTGCTCATTATTGGATGATAATTATACATTGATATAACACTTGGATTATTTGGTTAAAAATGATTATAATTTATCTATTACTGATTCACCCCCCCTCTCAGTAATCCAACAATTGGTATCAGAGCAAGTTCCTTTAGGAAACATTTAAACCATTGGAAGGAGATTCTGAATTATTATGAGAATGGAGTACCAATTTTTAATGGTCAGAATGGTTTTAAGTATGAGATGTGGATCATAAGGACAAAAGTATTTTTACGAGCACAAGGACATTATATTTGGCTATCAGTTGTTACAGGATATGATAGTTCAAAAACGAAAAAGACTGCAACCAAGAAGGAATTGAGGAAGAATAAAAAAATAGAAATAGATTTCATCTGGGAAGGATTACCTAATCTGATAAGAGAAAATGCTGGTAAATGTTCATCAACAAAAGAAATTTTGGATAAGTTACATGACATATATTCTCCACCCATCACAGATTCAGAAAATGTCAAAGAAGATGCATATACAAATCAAGAGGAATTATGTTCACCATGTCAAGCAGATTCAGAAGATGAAGAGTACATAATCACCAAAGGTATGTTGTTTTGTTTTAATTGTGAAAAACGTGGACATATTGAAATAGAATTCCATGAAGGAAATGAGATAGAAAAAATAATTGAAAAGGAAGACAATTATGAAGAAGAATTGATTAGTGTTTTAGATGAACTAAGAGAAGAAAACAATTCACTCAAGAAATAATTGATGAAACAAAAGGAAAGTGTTCACATTTTTGAATAAGCCCATCAGGTCATTGATAACTCAAAGAACATCTAGAATAAAAGGACAAGATCATTGGAAATTTGGAAGCAAAGATTGTCACATTAAGAAAGGATATTCAAAAGAAAAATATGCATAATAGCTCAAAATTTTTGGATGACATTATCAATAGTAAAAAATTGCATCTTGAAAAGTCCAGACTTGGATAAATCAAACAGAAAAGGGATCAAGGTCCAAAACAACAGAGCAAGAAACATATTCAAAAATCTATGTAGAAACAATCAAAGGGGATAAGAAGATATACAAGGGATATTACAGGCACACTCCTCCATCGAGAAGATTCAGATTTCAGAATCAACAACAGACAGATAGGCCTCAAGAAGAAGAAGGATTCATAAGAGCACCTCCTTTAAGAAGATCTTCAAATCCCAAGTATCAAACTATATTTTTTGGTTTATGTTATGCATGTAATAATTTTGGACATAAGGTTGTAAATTGCAGAGCTAACAACATGAACATAAACAAATTTGAAAGTCATAAACAAAACGGTTATCCAAGAAGGCTTAATGAAATATAGAGAAGAAGTTACAAAAGGTTCGAGTCTTCGAGCACTGAAGGGGAATGTTACAAATTTAACAACTTTGGACACATGGCCAAAAATTGCAGAATGAAAGTCCCTCCTAGAGAACCGCAACATAATAACAACAGTCACAGACAAGAACCTCAGAAAAGGACATGGATAAGAAATCAGAATCAATATAGCAATGAAGAATGCACACTCGCTCTATAAGATAAGAATGAGAAACATGGTTGGTATGTTGATAATGGTTGTTCAAAAAACATGATAGGTGATAGAGACCGGTTTCTTACATTAAGAAAGGAAAGAGATGGATCAGTCTCCATTGGAAATGATGATTCTACTAAAATCATTGGAAAAGGCATAGTCGGAATTGGGAACAAGAATACAAAGGAAGAAAATGTTCTACTAGTAGAAGATATGAAACATAATCTTCTAAGTGTGAGTCAAATGTGTGACCAAGGTCATAAAATTACTTTCTATTCACAAAAGTGTGAGATAAGAAAATAAGGTTTAGGAAAATTGATTGCTATCGCTATAAGAACTTCAAGCAACATATATGTGTTAAGTGAAATTGGAAATGAAAAGTGTTGTCTAGGAAAGGAAGATGAAAGTTGGCTATGGTACAAAACACTGGGTCACATACATTTTGATAATCTTGTCAAAGTTAGCAAAAGAGAAGCAGTAAGAGAAATGCCCTAGATCATGAAACCAACCAACACTTTATGTAAGAATTGCCAATAAGGAAAGAAAACAAAGAGTAGGTTCAAATCAAAGGAATATTCAACGACAATACCACTGGAAATTGTGCACACTGATCTAGTTGGACCTGTTATCACCTGCTAATTTTCATTAATTTTTCCCAAAGCATCTTGTCCTTATGTTAATTTTCCACTCAGATTTTAAAACTTTTTCACCATTTTCATCAATCTCCCATCACCTAAATCCTTCACTCAACTGATCATCCAAAATAGTCATGTCCTCCTTGAGTAAAAAATTTGGCAAATATCCCAAACCTATACCTAGCCTTAATGCTTATCTAAATATCACTTCATTAATTTTTACCCTTATTTTCATATTCCTGTTGAAAATAAAAAATATTCCTTTTATTAAGCACCCTTATCCTATCCACAAAGTAATGTGTTAAGCCTCATATGCCCAAAGTCCTTAGAAAATAGAAAAAAGGGTTTATTATTATTAATATAAATATTTTATATTAAAATATTTATAATAATATTTGATCCAATATTTAATTTATGGCATCACGTCAAATCATGGGCACGAATCTCGATTTATAATATGGAAAAGTCAAATAGTGAATGGAGGGTGCACATACATATCGGGCATAGAATTAAGGTGGAGGTTAATTACGTGAAGGCGGGTCAATATATAAACAATGGTTTTTGGTTGGGGAGACGTGTCCTTACGTGGTGAATATCGGGGGTAAAAGTAGTATGGATTAAACCACTCCAGCCAAGATTGATATAATAAATGCAACCATTTATCATATAGTTTACGTGCGGCATATTTTCCAGGAATGCATTTCAATAATAATTATGGAATTTCAAATAAATGAGATTTTTCCTCACAGAGGTAAAATTTAAGTTTTACAAGTTAAAGAGATTAATGTTTAGTTCCATGGAAAATAATTAAATGAGAAGATGCATGTGAAAGGAAGACTTGGATAATTTTTATCCAAAGATTTTACAGAAGTAAAAGAAGAAGATTAAAAGTATTTTACCAAATATGGTAGCCAAGACATGGTTTTCAAAACCATGGGAAACAAACCAGTCAATGGTTTTCATAGTGAAATGGTAAATTGGAAAAAACAAGACACAGTAAATGTTTTTTACAGTGAAATGGTAAATTGGGAAAAACAAGACATGGTTTTCAAAACCATGGGAAGAAAATAATAAATGGTTTTAAAAACCATGGGCATGAATTAAATTATGGAAATTTAATTCTACAAGATAGAAAAATATTTGGGAATTATTTTTATTCAAATATATTATTCCCAAATATTTAATGAGAATATGGATAAATGGAATTAGATTTGAAAGAGAACATGACAGGAGCTGAAGCGTCAGAGGAATCAACAATTGGAGCATGAAACGTTTTTCTGAAAACTGTCATTTGTAATCATTGTACTAAGTTTTAGAAGCTGAAACATTTCAGTTCAACTATTGTAATCAATTTCTAACTAAAGGAACTCGAATTGTATAAGTATTAGGAGTTCCCAATGTATTAAGTGTGGGAAGAAGTACAAGGGCATAAATTCTGGTTGTTCTAAACTCCATTATAATTTTTTGGAGTTGAATTGAATACATATGCAAAATATTTTGAAGTCTCTATAAAAAGATTCTAATGGTGGTGATATGGCTTTTGTCTTCCTTAATTGTATGTATTACCTGTTCTTTTATTCCATTTGCATTTTCTTTTGTTTAAATTGGAGAGTTAAAGGACCAGAATTCATCTTATGATGCTCTTGGCTTAAACAATTTAAACTGTGTGTATTTCTTCCTAACTAATTAAGAATTCATTTCTGTAATGCTCCGATGTAGTTATTTGTTCTCTCTTTCCTCTTACACTCTACTTAAATATTGTTTACAACTCATATTCATTGCCTCATTTAGCCTTTATCCTCTGGATATTTCTACCAGCCAGTCATTGTTTTCATTCACTTTCATAATTTTGACTCCATAGCCCTAAGTGTCCCTCCCCTTCTTGGCCAACAAATTTATAAAAGCCTCGAAAACAAACTAAACCTAGCCATTGATTTCCAAAGAAATATCAAGTGACACAAGAGAGCCCTCTTTGAGTTGAGCAGGTTAGTGCCCAACTATAAAGTAGGTTGAAACAGTTACCTCTGTAGTTTGTTTTATCAGCCGAACAAATTTACAGAGTGCTAATAGGACCAACTACAACAAAGGGTTTAAAAGGTGAGAAATACTTTGTAATCTCTCCACTTTGGGAAATCATTATATCACACAGTGTTATGATGACCAGGGTAGCCAATTGGAGATTATAGCGAGTACAGGGATTATTGAGAGGCATTTTGGAGTCCGGCTTGCATCACTCATCCCATGTAATCATTATGATCCCTTCCACACAAGTTGGCTTTGGTTCTGTTGCATTCTGACGATTTCCATGATTCTGAGTATTTTGAGCTATAAGCTAATTAAATTCACTGAAGAGGTCATTTTGGGCACATTACTTGGAGGAACCTCTCAGTGTAATAGCTCATTGGAATCGGGAGGAGCAACACTATAGGATGGGATGGTGAGAAGTGACTTTCAGTAGCCAGGGAATCCATAAGGAGAGATAAGGTGCTTTTCAGAGGTAAAACGGTTAATTAATTAATTAAAGTGATTTAATTAATTAATTAAATATTAATAAAGTGAAAGTCACTTTGGAGGGACAAGGTGAGCATGAAGTATAAAGGAAAGGCAAGGGCCTCTATTCATTCATTCATGTATGTTTATCATTTTGATATCTGGCATCTAGCTAGAGGGCCCATCTCTTGGGGGTTTTGAGGGTTTTGACTTAACAAACCCTAGAGGACGATTCAGTGGTGAAATATTCCACCTAGCTTGTCCAAAGCTTGGTATCGGACATGCAATACTCTCCCACAAAATTCTAGTCAGATATACATTAGTGTAGGAGGGTTCTACACCAGCCACATGCATAGGAAGAGAAGTGGGGTGTACCATTGGGGGTTTCCAGCAAGGGGGGCACACCATTCTTTGAGGGAAGCTCATTCCAAGGGATTGGAAGGGATTCGACAGATTCTAGAACTTGGGTTTTCATTGCAGGGGCTTGTCCGTTAGATCTAGTGCATTCCAGAGGAGTTTCATGGGCCATTTGAGTTATTGGATGCATTGGACGAATTGGAGAGAAGGAGGGCAATTTTGAGATTCAGACCTATTCTGTTTGAGGAGGTTATGCCTCAGATATGATCCTGAGACTTCACATAGTGACTTTCAATGTCCTGATCTATCTTTATAGCAAGTTTCAGGTCATCTGGAGGCCTCCTTCATCAGGGATGAAATTCTAGGGTTTGGCAGTTTTAGGAGGGCACAACTCCATTGGAGGATTCAACATTTGTAGGAGTTTCCTTTGGTGTTTCGGTCTAATATTTCAGGAAGGGATTCTACTCATCCAAATATACAATTCGACATCTTCAGTGTAGCATTTGGAGGTCTTTGACAGTAAGGGCAAATTATCTAGGGTTTCAAGCATCTAGGGGGTGCACCATTCCTTGGAGGAGAGGCAAATCCACGAGTTTGGGGAGGATCTTGGAGATTTGAGCACCTGGGTTGTTCTTGTAGATACCTGATCTACTATTCGGCATATTCATTGGAGAATTTGGACATCTTTGGCAATAGGGCCAAGTTGTTGAGGTTATTCAAGGTTCCAGTAGGGCGTGGCATCCATCCAACTTGGGGGTTGACACTTCATACATACCATATCTCCTTGTATTGGTATTCATGGTATATTCAACCTTTGGAGGCTTATTGTAGCAGTTCCTATTTTTTTATTGGATCCATCTGTTGAGCATTCCAGATTGACATCTTCATTTTATCAGGTTCTTATATTATTATGAATAAAATCAGATCTGAAGTGTTTTGGCTCGTCTATCATATTGTTGATATTGCATATGGTTGAGGTATGTTCCATTATGCTATCTCTTATTTATTGCTACAACACACATATAAACCATCAGTAAAACCCTAAGCGCAACCTAAAGGATCACTATAAGAAAAGTGTTTGAGGAAACACCACAACCACCAAAAGTTTAAAAAGACACCCAAAATCGTGATGTTCTTGGAATATTGGCTTGGGAACATTATAGTGGTATGAGAGCTTAAACTCCTGCCAGCCTGAGGGTCTTCCATAAGGAGAGATGGATGTGTGGGATTTTACAGGAAGGATTGTTGATTGTGAGAGGGAATATCAAACCCTCAATTAGAATCTCAGAGGTCTAATGACATTCCATCATTTTATATCCTATAAAAATCCTAGTTGGAGGAAAGATAAGGTTACACATTGGATTGGTGTAGTAGAGGAAAAGAGAGCCAGAGAAGCTAGATGGGAAATGGATGAGATATCCTTTGAGATAACATTCTTGGAGATAAAATATTCCACCCTTAGCAAGGAAACTAGGGACCAAATAACCTTCCCACAGTATGCAGCCTTAATAAATCCCACTTGGAGCGAAGAGGATGTTTTACATGGGATCATCGTAGCAGATAAAAAGAGATAAAAAAAAACTAGATGGATGGAAGAATAGAGTAACCCAATGCCCATTAGGAACACACAACTTTACTATAGTTTCAAGGTTCCTTGGGAACCCGATCATAGGTGCAGGGGTAAGGATTAGAAGCACATTATTGAGGCACACTATGATAGTGATGATGAGGTGTGTGAGGATGGAGTGATAGATATTGATTTGGGATAGTCTCATGATGATAGTGACCCTTGCACAGAGGCTAGGGATAGTGAATATTACACAAAGGATGGTGATTCTGGAATGCTTGAGGAGGATAGTGACCCTTGCACATTAGGGGAGCAGTGGGATGGACAAGATGATAGAACTTATGCTTCAACAGTCATATCACATATTGTTGATGACCTTACACCTCAGCAGAGTGGTGACACTAGTGAGAAATCACACGTGTTAGCACCTACATATGACCATCTTCCTAGGGTGGTCGTGAAACATCTGTCATCTTTCCAGACACCTACGATAGCCACATCACATGATCATATCAGTAGCATGTCAGATATGATGGAGGAGCCTTGTGTGAGGGATGCACACCATGGACTTGTAGATACACAGATCTAGGAGGAGGTACAGAATGTATGGACAGTTGAACTTACATATACAGATTAGAATGAGGATATGGAGTCACAGATTTTGGAGATTCCATTAGTTGAGCAGATTATGGAGACTCACAGGGTTGATATATTTCAGGGCTATGCTTCACAGGATACTGCAAATTTACGTCCTGATATGGGATTCAGGCAGTGGAGTGTGTGATCATTAATCCTTGAACGAGTTCTACTGTGTGGCCTATAGGTGGACATGGGATCCTGTTATTATACTTGAGTAGATCTGATTATTTCTCGAGGATAAGAAATTTTCTAGCAGAGGGGACTGTAATGTCCCCACTTTGGGACATCATTATTTTACACAGTGTTATGATGACTAGGGTAGCCAGTTGGAGATTATAGCGAGTACAAGGATTATTGAGAGGCATTTTGGAGTTTTCCTTGCATCGCTCATCCCATTTCATCATTATGATCCATTCCACATAGGTTTTCTTTGGTTTCGTTGCATTCCGACGATTTCCATGATTCTGAGTATTTTGAGCTATAAGCTAATTAAATTCACTGAAGAGGTCATTTTGGGTACATTACTTGGAGGAACCTCTCAGTGTAATATCTCATTGGAATCGGGAGGAGCAACACTACAGGATGGGATGGTGAGAAGTGACTTTTAGTGGCCAAGGAAGCCACAAGAAGAGATAAAGAATTTTTCAGAGGTAAAAAGGTTGGTTAATTAATTAATTAATTAAATATTAATAAAATGAAAGTCACTTTGGAGGGACAAGGTGATCAGGAAGTATAAAGGAAAGGAAATGGCCTCTATTCATTCATTCTTGTATGCTTATCATTTTGATATCTAGCTTCTAGATAGAGGGCCCATCTCTTGGGGGTTTTGAGGGTTTTGACTTAACAAACCCTAGAGGATGATTCGATGGTGAAATATTCCACCTAGCTTGTCCCAAGATTGGTCTTGGAGATGAAATACTCTCCCACACCATTCTATTCAGATCTACATCAGTGCAAGAGGGTTCTACACCAGCCACAGGCACAGGAAGAGAAGGGGGGCACACCATTGGTGGTTTCGAGCAAGGGGGGCACACCATTCTTTCAGGGAATCTCATTCCAAGGGATTGGAAGGGCTTCGATAGATTTTAGAACCTTGGTTTTCGTTGCAGGGGCTTGGCCATTATATCTAGTGCATTCCGGAGGAGTTTCATGGGCCATTTGGGTTATTTGATGCATTGGATGAATTGGAGAGGAGGGAAATTTTGAGATTCAGACCTATTTCGTTTGAGGAGGTTATACCTCAGATATGACCTGAGACTTCACCTAGTGACTTGTAGTGTCCCGATCTATCTTTATAGCAATTTTCAAGGCATTTGGAGGCCTCCTTCATTAGGGATGAAATTCTAGGGTTTGGCAGTTTTAGGAGGGTGCAACTCCATTGGAGGATTCAACATTTGAAGGAGTTTCCCTTGGTGTTTCGGTCTGAGATTTCAGGAGGGGATTCTACTTGTCTTGATATATAGTTCGACCTATTCAGCGTAGAATTTGGAGGTCTTTGACAGTAAGGGCGAATTATCTAGGGTTTCAGACATCCAGGGGGCACACCATTCCTTTGAGGAGAGGCATATCCACGAGTTTGGGGAGGATCTTGGATATTTGAGCACCTGGGTTGTTCTTGCAGATACCTGATCTAATGTTCATCATATTCATTGGAGCATTTGGACATATTTGGCAACAGGGCCGAGTTGTTGAGGTTATTCAGGGTTCCAGTAGGGAGTGGCATCCATCCATCTTGGGGGTTGACACTTCATACGACCTAGATATCCTTCTATTGGTATTCATGGTATATTAAGCCTTTGGAGGCTTATTGTAGTATCTTCTTGGAGAATTTTGTAGTATCTCCTATTCTATTATTGGATCCATCTGTTGAGCATTCTAGATCGACATCTTCACTGTATCAGGTTCTTATATTATTATGAATAAAATCAGATCTGAAGTGTTTTGGATTTTCTATCATATTGTTCATCTTACATATGGTTGAGGTATGTTCGATTATGGTATCTCTTGTTTATTGCTTCAACACACATATAAACCATCAGTAAAACCCTAAGCGTAACCTAAAGGATCACTATAAGCAAAGTGTTTGATGAAATACCACAACCACCAAAATTTTAAAAAGACACCCAAAACCGTGATGTTCCTAGCATATTGGCTTGGGAACATTACATACTTTATGTTATTAGTTGATTCTTATACAAGAATAACTACAATTTTCTTTCTCAAGAATAATTCATAAGCTTTTGAAAACTTTAAGATATACAAGGAAATTGTTGAAAATGAAATGGATTCAAAAATCAAATGCTTGAGATTTGATAATGGAGGAGATTTCACTTCAAAGGAATTTATGGACTACTATAGCAGCCATGGAATACAAAAACAATTCTCCGTTGCTAGGACACCTCAACAAAATGGAGTTGTTGAAAGAAAGAAAATGACAGTACATGAAATGGCTTGAACAATGCTAATGGATTCCAAATTGACAAATATATTTTGGACATAGGTAGTGCATACAACATTTCACATTCAAAACAGAGTAATGCTCAGAAACAACACTGACAAAAATCCCTATGAGCTATGGAAAGGAAGACCAACAAATGTGAATCACTTCATAGTTTTTGGAAGCAAATGCTACATCAAAAGAGAAGATGGCAGAATGAGAAAGTTTGACTCTCATGTGGACAAATGAGTACTTGTTGGTTACTCAAGTACAAGGAAATCATACAAGTGTTACAATATGAGATTGAACAAAGTTGTGGAAAACATCAACATAAAAATTGATGAAACAGGCAGACCAAAATCAAAGGAAGAAGAAAATGAATCAATGGAACAACCTTTTGAAGAAGAAGCATAAGATGAAAAAGAAGTAGAAGAGGAAGATGAAGAGAATCCTATAGAAGTAGAAGAGCAATTTCAACAAGTGTCTCCAAAGACACCTAGAAAACGAGTACAGAAGAATCATCCTTCATATCATATTATCGGAAATAAATATGCAAGAGTTGAGACTAGAAGAAGAATACGTTCACCAAAACAAACACACCTGGCACTCTTATCTACAATTGAACCAATCTGTTTTGAAGAATTCAACAAGGATGAATTTTGGAATAAGGCCATGGATGAAGAATTGGATCAAATAGAGAAAAATGACACTTGGGAATTGGTTCCAAGACCAAAGAATAAGAATGCGATCAACACAAAATGGATTTTCAGGAATAAATTGAATGAAGATGGACATGTTACAAGGAGCAAAGATATATTGGTATGTAAAGGATATGCACAGATTAAAGGAATCGACTTTGAAGAGACATTTGCCCCAGTTTCTAGAATGGAAGCAATCCATTTTATTTTATCTAATGCATTCTCCAAAAATATTAAAGTGTATCATATGGATGTAAAATCATCCTTTTTGAATGGGGAACTTGAAGAAGAAGTCTAAATTGAACAACCAGAAGGATTTCAGTTGTCAGAGAACACATATTATGTGTGTAAATTAAAGAAGGCCTTGTATGGTCTAAAACAGGCTCTTAGAGCATGGTACTCTAGACTGGATAAGTATATACATCAGACAGGGTTTAGAAAAGGAAGTGTAGACAACAACCTCTACATCAAGGTAAGTCAAGCTAATATTTTATTAATTGAAGTTTATGTTGATGATATTATTTTTGGTAGTGATGATGACAGGTTAAGCCATAAATTTCCAAAGTATATGCATAATGAATTTGAAATGTCGTTACTTGGAGAACTATCCTTCTTTATGGGACTTCAGATAGGTCAAAGAAACCAAAGAATTTTTATTTCTCAAACCAAGTATATTAGAGAAATGCTAAAGAGGTTCAGAATGGAAGATTGCAAACCAATTATCACTCCCATGCAAATCAGTTGAAAGTTAAGAAAATATGATGATTCAAAGTCTACAAATCAGATGAAATACAGGTCAATGGTTGGAATCCTACTATATGTGACAACATCTAGACCAGATGTAATGCAGGCAGTTGGACATGTGGAACAATTTCAAGCAACACCAAAGGAATCACATGTATTAGCAGTGAAGATGATTTTCAGATATCTCAAAAGAATAGAAGAGTTTGGATTATGGTATCCAAAAGGAAAATATCTATCACTTATTGCCTACACGAATGCAGATTGGGCAGGTTGTATTGATGACTGATGAAGCACCAATGGAGCATTTTTCTACTTGGGTGAGTGTTTAGTATCATGGCTAAGCAAGAAAAAATCATCAATATCTTTATCTATAGCTGAGGCAGAGTATATTGCAGCAATATCATGTTGTACAGAGGTTATTTGGATGAAACAAAACTCTGATAGATATATAGGTTGATTATGATGATCCCATTACAATCTATTGTGATAATACAAGTGCCATCGGTATCTCAAAGAACCCGGTGATGCACTCCAAGACAAATCACATTCCAATCACATTAAAAATTCAGCTTGAAGAAGCAAAAAGAACAGAAGAAGTCATGAAGTCTCAGATAATGAAGAAAGAAGAAGAGGTTGAGAAGCTTGAAGAAGAAGTTGTTACATTGAGAAGTAAAATCGTCACAAGAACGTTGAAGAGACAAAAACATCCACATAAATTATAAAGAATGAAGAGAATCACTCTAGGTTGCTATAAAATAAGAAGGAAGAAATAGAAAGAGTTATGCATAAGTATCTCAAAAAACCCAGTGATGCACTCCAATATGAAGCACATTCCAATAAAGTATCACCTTCTATGGGAACAGGTTGCAGAGAAGAACACCAAAGTTGAATATGTGGGAACAAAAGAACAAGTGGCATACATCTTTACAAAACCACTTCCACGAGAAGCCCTTGAGTATCTTCACCAGAGACTATGAGTAATTTCTACTCCAAAATAAATGCTTTTGAATGATTATCTTATATGTCTTAGATGTACACGAGGAAGCACCATAAATAGGACATAGGGGGAGAGATTTATCAGATGCAAAGGTAAATTCTTGGAGAGAGAGCATAGAGGCATGTTTCCAAGGGAAGTGATTGTCACAAGGGAAGAATGAGCGATATGACTTCAGAGTGATACCCTTTGTCAAAGGGGGGATATTATTCATATGAAGGGAAAGAGAGTAATCAGAGGCTTATAAACACAAAAACAAATCAAAGGCATGTAGACAGAGGGAGAATCCCTAAGGAGAGTTCATTCAGGGGGAGAAACCCCAAAGGGAGATACCCTTTGCTATTGATGACAAAGGGGGAGAGATAGAAACATTGATGAAGAGTATAAGCATGAATGTTATCATGACTAAGTGTTGCCATCAATGCCAAAGGGGGAGATTTCTAGACAATTGGCTTAGGTTGATGGATAGTTGGTATGGATTGTTAGTTGTCATTGATGTAAACCATTGGAGAGTGATACTGTATATTGATGTCAACCCTTATTTATTGATGTCAACCCTTGGAGAAATCCCGATAGTGAATTCCAGTAGCACAAAGGTTTGGGTAATGGACCCAAGTTTGTTTCATGTATAATGGTATGAATTTTAATATATTTTAAGGTAATACTATTATATATGGATAGTACATGTCATTTCATTTCCATTGGTATGTGGAACGTCACATAACTCCTCACGGTTAGAGAGTTATGGCCATAAGAAGTTGGAGAACCCAGGTATGGGTAATGGATCCAAGTTTGTTTGATGGATAATGGTATGAGTTTTGATATATTTGCAGGTAATACTATTCTATATGGATAATACATTTCATTCCATTTTTGGTGGTATGTGTAACGTCAAATAACTCCTCGTGGTTTGAGAGTTATGACCTTACAAAGTTGGAGGACCCTCATATGTCATCTAGAAGCCTCAAAAGGTCAATGTAGTCAAAGTGGTTTAAGAGATTTTAGAAGGTAAATAATAAAGTGAAGTGATGAAATAAATTATTTAAATAATAAATTTAATGGATAAATTAGAAGTGGGTTAACCCTAAAATAAGGAAAGTGGACAAAGTGACCTAGAAGATGTCTTTTAGGAAGCTACTTGGAATGTATAAATAAGAGGCAAGGATCTGTCATTTTAGATCAAACTTGAGAATATTGAATATATATAGGTGTATGTGGTAACCAAAGGATATCTAAGCCTAATTTCAAAGGGAAGGTGAAGAAAATAAGGTTAGAATTCAAGGGAGGTTAAATTCTTTTGATGATGCTTTCTAAGGTATGTTATTTACAGGTCATCTCACCATTTTCGCAATAATTTTATTTCTAGAATGATTCAGACAATGAAATTTATTTTCCATTGAGGAAACATATCCAAGTATCTTTGGTAAGAAATTCATCTTGTGGGTCGTTTTACTTTTAGAGTTACACTCCGTGGAAAATAGGGTTTGTGGCTAGTCCTGAAACTAGTCTAAAACAAGTGTTTCGGGTAAAAACGTCATAACGTCTTCCTAACAGATCCAAATTCAGTAATAAAAAATGTGCTATTTATAGTATGCTATGTAAGATTTTTATATTTATTCAAAAAAATTCCTTGTGGGGCATGCTCTACAAGGTCTCTCTCTAGAATAAGCCAGAATTCAGAAAGGTATGCGATTTTTTCTATAACTCTTTTTCTGAGAGGTTCCAAGTAGTGACACTTGGAGGAGTTACATAAAACACAATGAAGAAAATTTTGTATCAGTTTTAGATCTTTATTCATTACATGTACAAATTTATGTTTATTTCAAGTTAGGGTTGTTGACTAATCCAAAACTAGTCATGTGAGACTAAAGAAAAGTTTGATGAAAATGAAAGTCTCTTGTTGTTAAAGTTAAGGAAGGTTTGAAGGTATGTGATCATATAAAATCTGTCTATTACAGAGTTACAAATCATATTTGTATGATGAAATGGATGAGGGATTTTGGTTAAGATACATGTTGGGTACATGGTTGAGACAAGTAGTTGATGAGTTGGCACATACATGAGGTGTATAGTTGATTATGTTGGTACATATTGATGAGTCATAGTTGATGAGTAGTTGAAACATGATTGGTACACACTTGGTACATGGTTTGATGCACTTGTTTATGGTACAGGTTGATTACAGGTTTTTTGGTACAGGTTGGTGCATGGTTGATGCACTTGTTTATGGTATTGGTTGATTACAGATTGAGGTACATGTTGATGCATGGTTCAGATTTACTGGTACAGGTTTACAACGATATATCTCATAGTGATAGTGTGACAATGGTTCCATCATTCTACCTCTACTTCAGGGTGATTGGATGGGGCAAGGATAGGTGGTTGTAGCCACCTTCCGGTTGTAGTCGGAGAACATAGGGGGTTGTATCCTCCTTCTGGTTGTAGCCAGAGAATTTGGGAGTTAGATCTTCCCTCAGGTTGTAGCCTGAGAAATTAGGGGGTTGGATCCTCCTTCCAGTTGCAGCTGGAAAACAAAGGAAGTTGGTGCTTCCAATGAATGTAATTATTCAAGACATATAAGAAAAATCATTCTGTGGTTTTCTCTCGCTTTGGGTTTCCACGTAAAACATTGGGGTACTATGTATGTGTATGATTGTTCATTTTTTCATTGCTCAATATAGGATGATAATTCTACATTGATATAACACTTGGATTATTTGGTTAAAAAGGATTATAATTTCTCTATTACTAATTCACCCCCCCTCTTAGTAATCCAACATAAATGTCGTCAATAGGAAATCAAACACACAAGTAATCTGCTAAAATATCGATATCAGAGAGGGGTAAAATGAAAAAGAAAAGGGAAGAACTTTGTAAGATATGGAATAGTCATAATTCGAATAGAAAAATGAACGAGGAGGGTTATCCTGATATAGTGCATGACCAGTCTAAGTATGAAATGAATCGACTAGAGCTGGAAATGGCAGCAACCCGAACGACTCCCGAAATAAGACAAGGCATAGATTTTATAGAGGATAGATTGAACTCCTATCAATCGAAAGATGAACCTGAAATCATGGATTATGAAGAATCATGACCAACGATAAGCACTTCTCTCACTCCAAAAACTAGCCTGCGAATAAAATGATTCCTCCAACAAAGACTTCAGATCGATGACCAATCTACAAGATTATGGTATAGAACCGACGAGCACGGAAACCTACAGGATGCAATCATTGTTGAGATAGAAAGAAATGAAATTGACAACATTCTCATCCAAATTAAGGATCTCACTGAATTGATGCCCTGCCAAATTTATTATCAAGATAAGAAAATAGTGACAGTCATGAACCGACACGACCATTGGACCGATGCTTAGTTGAGTATAATGATCAAAGTTCTCAAATTGAAGAGATACTTTTTGCAGTCAACAAGAAGTATTTATTCCTCAAGTAGTACCTAGTAATATATCTACCAACAGAAAAAGTGAAACAAGAAAACCCGATCGAGGATTGGACAACTCAACCCAAAATTGTGGTAACTCAAACACCATAGAAAGAAAATACATATAAAAAGACAATAAATATGGGATTAACCACATACCTCTGTACGAGAGAGATGAGGACCCAAAAAGACAATGGTTCGTGTGAGAATTTTTTTGGGATTCACAAACATCACCAATGAAGACAAATAGATTGCACAATTTGGAGCCACCCTCTGACACTGTGACCCGACATGGTTTATGAACTATACAACAAATAAGAATTGGAAAAATTTGGGCACAAAAGATAGTTTTCTATCGTTTTTCAAAGTTCAATATGTCACACACTTGGCTACGCAAAAGTTAAAATAAATAAAGCAGTGACCAGGTGAGTTGGTACGAGATTATTATAAAAGATTCAAATATCTCTTGAGCTAAATTCCAATAGAAATCAACCAAAGCTTGCTAGTTCAGTGGTGAGTCATTGGTTTATTTCAATGGATCCGCTCACCATTACACTTGTATGAAATAACCACTTGAGAAGATGTGTTACAAAAGGAACAACGCATCGAGAAAGATGACAACAAGATGTTGACTGGAAGACTTGAAGAAAAAATAGAGGACTTACAACAAACTATAAAGAATCTGTCCATAAGAAGAAATGAACTTTGGTGCACTTCATGTTGTGAAGGAAATATGAAGGAAATGTGTAGCCTCAATGATCAACCACCAAAAAAAATAGATGCGCATAGAGTACAAGATCATAAATATTGTAACATATGCGAGGGTTTGACTGTTCATAATGTACAAGAGTTTCCACATAATTTGGGAAACACTAAGTGGTTCTACATCTGCAAAGATTCTAATCACAAAACATTGGAATTTTATTTTAACACATGAAATCAAACTAGTGTACAAATATTCTACCAAATAGAAGCCACTGATAACACTAACAATTATGGTAGAAGATATGACTACTATGGTCGAGGTCGAGGTCGAGGAGGTCGTGGTCGATTTTTTGGTTGAGGTCGAGGTTGAGCACGACCATACTGCTACAATTGCTAGAAATATGACCTCATCAGTCCAGATTTCCCAATGAAAGATAGAATTGACTTGAAATTTTGCAATATATGTGGTGTCGTTGATCACTCATTATAAGAGTGCCCAATATTACTCGACAAAATTATGACTAGAAAAAATGTAAATATCCTACACATAGTATCAAAAGAAGAAGTATTGAATTCAAAAAATTTAAATATCATCACAAGATATGGCACATGATGAGAACTTAAAAGTACCACATTACATGACTAACATAAATAAAATTATAGCTTCTTTCCAAATTTTGATAAAGAAGAACAAATTATGAAGGAATCTATTGGATTCTTTAAGCAAAACAATGGAAGACAAACTGAAGATATTCTACAATAATTCCTACAACTATTATAGGAAAATAGTCAATTGTTCGATTCCTATAACTACTAAATACAAAGAAGAAAAGAGGCCATCAAAGGATGTCAGACAACTCTCGTATAAGAATAAATATTATGATACATGTGTCGAGCTAGAAATCAATGAAGTTTTGATCAAACAAGTAGTTGTCTATTTTGGATATCAAGTCAATATCTTACCATGAGAAACTTGGATAAGACTAGGTCGACCTGCTTTAGAACCAACTCTAAACTATCTCAAACTTATGGATCAAATATTTATAGAGCCCATTGGTATACTCAGAATGTTAGGGACCTAACCCCTCACGTAGGTAGAATAATATATTCCGATGTAATAAAGGTCAATATTAATAAGGCCTAGAAATAAGGAAGAATAAGTCAAATGTAAGAAGACCTAATAGAATCTTCCACTTCTAGAAGGATATTCCTCTAGATGGTTCTTTTGATAGACATATTTAGTATAAATAGGAGTCGAGGGTATGATAACTGTTGTCTTGGATATTATTGTAATAGAGCTCTTCTCAATTGGAGGTTTTCCCCTCGAAGAGGAAAGTGAACATTGCTCTTAGTAATCGAAGTGCTCATTCTGGTGTTATTCTGATATCATTTTGGTGTTATTGTGGTGTTGTTCTGGTTATATTGTTGTTTATCTGCCATTTCTATCATTTTATTTCTATTCTGCATACTTTTTATATCTGGAATATTACAAGTGCTATCAGAGCACTTTCCTCGATAGAAAATTGTGGGTTAATTTTTTTTTTCAGGGTAGAGATGTATTCTGGTGTCTTTAAGCCATATAGATCCGCCATTACGCATATAAACCAATGGTTAAGGGATTCATACACACAATAAATACAAGTGGTACTTAACTGCACATCTATTGGTCGCCCTTGTAACCCATGTTGATACCCCTTCGATTGGTAGTGCATCAGACAACACCTGTGTACGGATCGACCTAGATTTCCTAAAGCCCTCTTTAGATAAAATGATCGGCCGCCTGACTACTATAGTGTCACCGAGAACAAAACTCGAGAAGATACTCTCTAGTAACTGGGTAGTCGGGTAGTATGGCTAAGGGAACGGTCTAGCCTCCTTAGTTGGTTCCCTAAGATATTGGGCTGAGTACTACTATTGGACCCCACACTTATATCAGAGAGCTATAGCACAAGGAAAACCCTTGTCTGTAGAAACCTTGAATACCTAACCCTTGGGGACGGAAACAAAAATAAAACAGACAAGATCTATTGCCGCGCAACTGTGTTCGAGCTGCCAAATCACTACACATTTATTCCTAGTTAAGCATTTGGGCATTTCATCATTGCAGTATTCTTTAGACTAGAGTATAACTCCGCAGGTGTAAAAAAAAAAGGTATGTAAATTTTTGCACCATTATTTGAGACCTATTCCATTGGATTTATTTCTTCGCCCTTATCACATTCATACCTATCATTTTTCAGAATTTTTTTTGACCCCACCTACCTCTTTTCAGCTCCCTTGTCATCATGGCCTATCCCTGTAGCCAAGACTTGGAAGCTTGGTTCAATACCTTGCAATCTAATTTCATAGAGACCCAACAAGAAGTGAGACAACTCAGTGCCAATATTTCCACCATCAATACAAATATGCAGTCCTCCATCGTCGCCTCAATCGCAGAACTCAAACAAGACATGACTACCTAGCTTGAATCTATCGTTTCGATGATATTCACCAATATGCATATCTCTGCAGATACCCCTTTATCTGACCCACCTTTGCATATTGAAGATGAAACTTTCTCTCATTCCCATAATTTTAAGCCCCATCACTTTCAGCGTGACCTATGCCTTCCGTGGGTGGATGTGACCAAATTTGATGGCTCAGATCCCATTGGTTGGGTAACTCAAATGGAACATTATTTCTCTTTTTACGACATTACATATGACTTGGAAAAACTTCAATATGGTGTTCTCCATGTAGATCAAGAACATTGGCAATGGTGGCAATGGAGAAAAACTTCCTGTCAAGGGTATGTTGCTTGGACACACTTTGTGGAAGAGCTTTATGAACACTTTGACACAGACACCAACCATTTAGGTCGTTTGACAAAGTTGAAACAATCTGGCACAGTGGAAGACTTTATAGTTTCTTTTGAGCGATTGGATTTTCATACAGAGGGCATGTCTGATGCTTTTTTCCGTAAATGTTTTATCAGTGGCCTCAAGGAGGATATTCGTGCCCATGTCCTCATGGATCGGCCTCATAGGTGGGTGGAGGCTACTAAACGAGCTAAGTAAGCACAACACATTTTCTCTTCTCAAAACTGAAAACCCTCATTTATTCCTTGCACTAAACCAGTAAATCCCACTCCTCCTTCTACTACACTAAAGATCCAAAAATTGACCAGGGACGAAACGGCTGAACACCAACTCAAAGGACTTTGTTATAATTGTGATGAAAAATATTTTTCAGGACACAAGTGTAAGGAACAAAATATTTTTATGGACATCTCGGAGGATGTTTCAGAATAGGGTGTTGAAGCCCCCCTTGTGTTTGAGTCACCTGAACCCACCAACATTTCCCCTCACTCAGACCCTCCCGAAGTAGAACCGATCATTTCCCTAAATTCTCTCATTGGATTCTCTTCTCCCCAAACCCTTAAACTAATTGGCTACATCAAGCATAGGAAGGTCATCAATCTTGTTGAAAATGGAAGAACCCATAATTTTATTCATCGCTGCATTGCCCAAGAAACTAATTTCTATATCCGTGCAGTCAATAATTTCCAAATCATGATTGCCAATGGCAGGTCCATGAAATGTGGAGGGTGTTGTGAAAATGTGTGTCTCCAAATTGGTGACTACCACCTGAAATATCATATGTTTTCTATCGACATGGGTGGTTGTGACATTGTGTTGGGTGCAGACTAGCTAAGGAATTTGGGTCCCATTCTTATGGATTTTAAGGAATTAACCATGCAATTCGACTAGGAAGGCCAACAATATAAGTTCCAAGGAATCACCTCTAGTTCCCCTGAGATCATTAGTTGATCCAGGTGGATATCGGGGGCCACCCACCTTTTCCAAATGGCTCAAAACAGTTTTTTGGCCATTTTGGCAATTTACTATTTTTAGCAGGTTTTCACTTCCGGGGCCATTTTGAGGGCCTAAATGAAGTTTTTTCGAGAT
>ML784170.1:133934-151625 GCA_009831015.1 Picea engelmannii
TAGAAATCGTGTATTACTGTATATCTGTGTTTATGGTTGCATCTCTGATACATTTATGTTATATTATTGAATATCTGCAATATCTCTGTGCATTTCTTTATTATATCTCTGCTCTCATTTCGTGCCGAAAATAATCTGGATCATTAGTTCCCATCACATGGAAAAGATGCTAAAAAAAGGTCATTCCAGTGTTATTGCCCAACTCCATGCCATACAAGCAACTGATACACCCTCTGTGCCACAAGACCTCCAATCCATCCTCTCTAAACATCAAGTGGTTTTTTCCACTCCCCAGGGACTCCCTCCTTCCCATGGTGTTCATGATCATTCTATTCCCTTTTTCCTAGGAAGCCTTCCTCCCAATATTCGTCCCTATCATCACCCCTTTTCCCAAAAAAATGAAATTGAGAAAATGGTTCAAGAACTCCTTAATGAAGGTGTTATCCGCCCTAGTACGAGCCCCTACTCTTTTCCTGTGGTCATGGTCATGAATTAAAAAGGTTCTTGGTGCATGTGTCCTCATTTATGCACCCTCAAAAAACTCACCATTAAAGACAAATTTCCCATTCCTGTCATTGATGACCTCTTGGATAATTGAGTGGTGCCCATTTCTTCACTAAACTTGATATTCATTCTGGATACCACTAGATCCGTATGAAAGAGGCAGAAATTCCTAAGACTTCCTTTAGAACTCATGAGGGCCACTATGATTTTTTGGTCATGCCCTTTGGTTTGTGTAATGCTCCGTCTACTTTCCAAAGCCTCAAGAATCACGTCTTCCGTCCTTTTCTCTGTAATTTTGTCTTAGTTTTCTTTGAAGATATCCTTATCTATAGAAAAACCTGGATAGACAATCTTGCTCACAAGGATCAAGTTCTCCATCTACTCTCTTAGCACCAACTTTTTCTAAAACAATCTAAATGTGCTTTTGGCGCCTCAAAATTTGAATACTTGGGTCATCTTGTTGGCAAGCACACTATCAGGGTGGATCCTAAAAAGATTGAAGCTATGCAAGACTGGATTCACCCAAAGACTCTCAAAATCTTGCATGGATTTCTAGGATTAATAGGTCATTATTATGAGTTTGTTAAGAAGTATGGAAAGATTGCACCCCCTCTCACTGCACTCCTTAAAAATAATTCTTTCACTTGGACTCCCGTAGCTTCTTAGGATTTTCAAACCTTGAATATGGTCATGTGCACCACTCCAGTCTTGACACTTCCTGATTTCACAAAAACCTTTTTCCTAGAATGTGATGCTTCATGAAAAGGAATTTGTGCCGTCCTTATGCAAGAGGGTCGACCTTTGGCCTTTACCAGCAAACAAATGTCTGAACAAAATTTGGGAAAATCAATCTATGAAAAGGAAATGTTGTCTATCTTGCATGTCGTTGATCTTTGGCACCCTTATCTATTGGGGAAACGCTTCCAAATTAAGACTGATCATCAAAGCCTCAAGTATTTTATGGAACAATGCATTTCCTCCCCAGAGCAAAAAAAATGGGTGACTAAGATCTTTGGATATGATTATGAGATCATTTACAAGAAAAGCAAAGACAATGTGGTTGCGGATGCACTTTCCCGAAAATATGAAGTTGAAGGGTCCCTTTTTTCTCTCTCCTTCATTGTACAAGATTGGCTCCAGGCCATTCTCCAGGGATGGCTACACAATCCCAAAAGTTAACATCTGATACAACAATTGCAGTCCAATTCTCTAGTTTCCCCAGGGTACTCTTGGCTCCATGATGAGCTTCGATACAAAGGTTGTTTGTATTTAAGTATATAGTCAAAACTTAAATCAATGGTACTTTATGAGCTTCATGCTACATCCACAGCAGGGCACTCAGGGTTTACCAAAACCTATGACAGGGTCAAACGTTCTTTCTTTTGGGAGGGTATGAAACAGGACGTTCATATTTTTGTGGATGAATGTGATGTGTGTCAATGCCACAAGGGAGAAACACTCAAATCTCCTGGCACACTACAACTGCTTTCGATTCCACTTGCTATTTGGTGAGATATCTCTATGGATTTTATTGTAGGATTACCTAAATCGAGCAATAAATTAATCATCATGGTGGTCGTTGATCTCCTTTCCAAGTATGCTCATTTATGTGCTCTTCAACACCCATTTACAACATCCACTGTGGCCCAAATTTTCATGGATCAAGTCTTCAATCTTCATGGCATGCCACATTCTATTGTTTCTGATCACGACCCAACTTTCACGAGAAATTTTTGGCAAGAAATGTTCAAGCGACAAGGCACCCAGTTGCATCTTAGCACAACTTATCATCCTGAGAATGATGGTCAGATTGAAGTTATCAACAAGTGTTTGGAAACATATTTGAGGTGTTTTGCATCGGAAAAGATAAATCAGTGGGCTCAGTGGTTTCCACTAGCTGAATGGTGGTACAATACTTCATACCATAAAACTACCCCCATGACTCCTTTTGAAGTAGTATATGGAAAAAAATCCACCTTCAGTTCTCTCGTAATTACCAGGTGTCTCAAAGGTCCAGGCGGTGGATCAAACACTTACAGTTTGAGAGGCTATTTTCTGTACCCTCAAAGAGAATTTGATCATGGCCCATAATCACATGAAGAAAAAAACAGATCAAGGTTTCTCTGAACGTCAATTTGCAGAAGGGGATCAGGTGTTTCTTCGACTGCAACCTTACAAGCAAAATTCCCTCAAGGCTGACCATTGTCAGAAACTGGCACCCAAATTTTATGGTCCTTATACCATTCTCAAGTGTGTGGGACAAGTGGCTTATCAGTTAGCTTTTCCCAGTCATTCTAAGCTACATCCTATTTTTCATGTTTCCTTCTTAAAGAAGGTAATTGGAACTCAGTTCCAAACTCAAACCAACCTTCCCAGGTTGGATGAAGAAGGATCCATTTGGATACAACCAGAAGCGGTTTTGGTCCAGCGTGAGCGTTGCCTGCATCAACGAACCATCAAGGAAGTTTTAGTCCAGTGGAAAGATACAACCCCAATAGATGCCACTTGAGAACCAACTACAATTCTGCAACAATTTCCACATCTCAAGCCTCAAGGACAAGGATGTTTTTAAAGGGGAGGACATGTTAGGGACCTAACCCCTGATGTAGGTAGAATAATATATTCTGATGTAATAAAGGTCAATATTAATAAGGCCTAGCAATAAGGAGGAATAAGTTGAATGTAAGAAGACCTAATAGAATATTCCTCTTCTAGAAGGATCTTGCTCTTCTAGAAGGATCTTCCTCTAGATGGTTCTTTTGATAGACATATTTAGTATAAATAGGAGTTGAGGGTATGAGAACTGTTGTCTTGGATATTATTGTAATAGAGATCTGCTCAACTGGAGGTTTCCCCCTCAAAGAGGCAAGTGAACATTTCTCTCAGTAATCAAAGTTCTCATTTTGGTGTTATTATGATATCATTTTGGTGTTATTGTGGTGTTTTTCTGGTTATATTGTTGTTTATATGCCATTTCTAGCATTTTATTTCTGTTCTGCATACTTTTTATATATCGAATATTACACAGAAACATGGACACTCAAATAATAAGTATTCCAAACATGAACATTGAAAGACTTTGAATTTAATCCCGAAGAGGAAAACCTGAAATAAGTAGCACAAGAAATCACAAACTTCTTAGAAAATCCAACACCAACTTCACATAAATAAAAAGGGAATACGAAGATGAAAGGCTAGTCGACATTGTACATCACAACGTAACAACAAAAAATTATCCATGGGCACAATCACAACGTATTGTACATTTTTCAAACGGAAAGGTTCTTGGATCGATTGCATGCATTGTCTATATTGATGGTACATTTGATATATTTCATGTTGGTATTCTTACAAATAAAAATGTCAGACCACAAAAGGTTTCATTATATGTTGCGTTGGAAGTTTTATTAGAAACAAAGATACACGATGGTCGATCTAGTTGATGATGCAATCGATGTCGAGGGACAACGTCGAAGGAGTGATATGACAAAGTTGAAGTCGAGCGTTAATACATTTTTTTTGGTCGAGTCAAGATTTTTGAGCTTCAGGATGAAGTTGAAGTCGAGCAATCAATGATTTTTTTTTTTGGTAGTCATGATTTTTGAGCTTCTGAGGAAGTCGAAGGTGATTTTCTGGTCAAATTCTGTGATTTAACTCGAACATTATGAAGAATATGTGGAACCAAATATAATCCCTCGTGTGGATTTCATGCTTTTCCTAACTACTCTAAGGAGTACGCTGCTCAACATACTGGACGTGCCAAGGAGAGACATTGTCTATTTGCAACTGAAGTATGTCAATTGGTCAACATTGAATCGACTAAATATTCAACCCAATACGAAGAAGCTGACCCGAATACTACAATAAGTATGCCTGCACCAATGAAGAATCACACATTGGGTCGACTTAGTGTTCTTCATGACTAAGGGTCGCTTGGTCGTCTTAGTAATTGCATATGCTTTAGAAGTAACGTTCATTCATCTTTATTTTTTCAAGTCTATTTTAATATGGGATGACTAAAAGTCAAAGTTATGCAAAAGACAATCATGTTATAAATAGTGTTTAAAGAAGCATCAAAGTAAGTAGTCTATATAATGAAAAATATTAACGAAGTGAAATGTACAAAAAGGACTCTACGAAGGATAAGTTAGTCAAGTCAGAAAAACATTAAAACGGAAAAATGTTGTCATATTTCGAAAATTGAGTTTGTGTTTAAAGAAAGGAGGGGGTTAAATGTGCATATTCTTTGAAGGAAGGTGATCTCCTCCACCATTTTAATATGAGTTGGATAGGTATCTCACCAATTACCCTTCAGAAGAGTCTAAATTGCAGATTCCAGAAGAAACACAACCATGACTGACAACAACAACAAAAGAAGATTGATGAGCAACAAAGCATTGAGTGTCTATCAACAGATTTGAGCAAAACAAAGAATCGATGATGAACATGTTGGTAGAAGTTAAAGGCATCCAAGAGAGACATATCTTAACAAACACACACACAAGAGCTTCAAATACAATATGATGACAAAATAACTTTTGAATTGATTGAGCCCCTTGGTATAAAAGTGGCATAATAATTCTTGAGTTGTGACCTCCGAAGCCAAAAAGCAGAGAAATGGTAGGTTGGCCGTAGCATGGAGCTCCATTGTAGGTTGTTGTGCAGGTGCGATATGAGCCCAAGATGAGCCACTCATCACTACAAAGGCACCAGAGAGAAGTGTAACAATAGGATCAAGCGAACCATTGTTCGGTGGGAGCAAAGTGTTGCGAGACTCATTGATGACACATACCTCTACCAAATTGAAGACAAAGGCTAAAGTGTAACAAATCATTAGTTATATGCACACTTGCTCGAGATGAGAAAGTAATTGAATGTGGGGGATATGTTGAGGGGGGATCTTAAGCCCTAATAGTCATCACATATATCTTATTAGACATTAGACTACATGATAATGTGTAATAAAGTAAGAATATATCTAACAAGTGGTAAATGTAACTAAACAAAGGATTAGTTGGAGCAGGTGCAACCACTCCAAGCATTTACCTATTGTATAAATAACCCTAAATATGGAATACAGACTTGGAATGGAATTCCTTCCCCACATTTGTCTCCTTCTTTCTAGGGATGTGTAATGTGTGTGTTTTTGTTGTGTGTTCCAATGTAGTCTCTCTCTTGCATGTGTGCCTCATTTTTCTGGACTACAACAACTAGTGAGCTAGGATATTATAGGATATAGTGTTTGTGTGATTATTAGGCCAGAGATCATTGATGATAAAGGGTCAACAATCCTATCATTGCAATATGTAAGCACACTCTTATTATTAATAAAAATACATCATTGTTGCAGACCAACCAGACAAAAAGAGTATGGGGAGGATATAACTCCACTAAAAGGGAAAGGGGGGATAAGAGTCTAGGAAGAGGGGCTAAGCCAAGGGCACTTAAGCCCAAGGGAATATTACAATAATATATCCTAAAGTCTAATTATATGATATTTTATCCTAAGTCCCTAAGGATGGGGAAACTATCACCAAGTGGGGGAAAGTGGGGATAGGATAGTTCCCAACATGACACGTGTCAAGTTGGGGACATGAAAATGTAAAGTGGGAAATTGTTGAATTCCTAGGATTCCCATCATTCTTACCATGAATCCTACGATTCATACCTTTCAACCATCCATATTTGGTACTTGTAATTGGAATTATTTGGAGCTGATGGTAATCTTTAAATATAGGTAATTAGAGATTAAGAAGAAGGTTGTCAGGCCTATGTGCATTTTGAAGAAGTAGGTTGTCAGGCCTATGTTCATTTTGAAGAAGCGGGTTGTCAATCCCTTGAGCATTCTCTCTAGGGGAGAGAATTGCTAGGAATTTTTTCCCTACATGCTAGGTTGCAACTATAGATATCTTAGACTTCATGTTCATCCTATTATTGAATCCCCGAAAGGGAATTAAGATAGCTAAATGATTGCTAAGAAGAGAAGGGGTACACTTCTTGGGGTGGGACAGGGTATGGGGAATGAGATGATGTAGACTGGTTGCTAGATTTGGAACCTTAGTTTGAGAATTTATACTGTTTGCTAAACCTTAGCATGGGTTAGGAATCCTTTTCTCTGGTGGAGTTATAGCCCCATCTCAGGGGTGACTCACTAATAAGAGTTTATGAGAAGTGTGGTCTATGGATGAGAGGAACTTCTAAGGTCTGCAAAAAGTCAGTGATTTATTACAAAAGATAAGTGATATTCTTATATGAATTATTCAACTAAGTATTGTGCATATTTATGTTAATTATATGGTGTTGTAATTGTATTTACATGTTGTTTATTGTGTGTGTAATATACTTAATTATGTTTGTTGTAGTTATACACAATTAGGGAATGGTTTGTATGTGTTGCATAACTACATATTTGTTCATATGCGAAGCATTTTCATTAAGTAATAAGTGGTATCAAAGAGTTAGAATTGTTGAGTGGCATGGCCCAACTTGGGGCTAAGGATGCTACAATGTGGTATCAAAGATAATTATTCAAGTTTGGAATAACAAGGGAGATTACAAAATGGTATCTGAGCTAAGAATAGAGGTAATGGGACTCAACTAGGTTGTTGGATACGTTACAGAATGGTATCAGAGAAAGAAATTATGGGTTGATGGTAATGTTGTACATTGCAAAGTGGTATCAGTGCTCCAGTTTCGACATTGAGCCTGCATTAGCCAGATAATAGAGCATTGAAGATAAATTCGTTGGTTAAAATTTCTGAGGCATCTGTAAATTGTTTGTTAAAATTACCTGAGGAAAAGTTCATAGTATGTATACAAACCATTTTATAAAATTACTCTTGCGAAGTTTTGGGAAGTTCATGAGTAATTGAAGAAAATTCAACCCAAAGATTCAAAATCCCAAATTTAAATCTCTAATTGGGAATTTTTGGGCCTATAGTTGATCTAGGAGAATCTCGGTGGCCACCCACCTTATCCAACTGACTCAAAACATTTTTTTAGAAACTTACTATTTTTAACAATTTTTTGGTTCCTGAACTTTCGGGGGCATTTTGAGGGCATAAACGACATTTTTTCATGATCCAACACCTCAAATTTATCCAAAGGATCTGATTGAGCCCCCTAACTGAATCTCCTCGTCAATACCTTTCCAATGAGCTATCATGCGCCCTAAACAAAGATCGTATGCAAAAGTTAAAACCCTGGGAAGTTGATGTACTAACTTACTCCAATGGGGCCCACATGAATTTTGGCGCTTCATCTCCTAGGGTTAGGTTTTTGGATGTCTATGGTTTTGAAATTCATGTTTATTGTAAAAATTCCTTCAGAACCTCATTATACTCATCTTCTTGTGAATTATTTTATCCATCACATCTGTTCTCAGAGATAAGCTGCCACCATTCTAGCAAGCTTGTTTTCAGTCAGCATTTTACAGTTTTCAACATATTTCTTATTTAATGTAAGCCAAGTTTTACTGTATCTCGTGTCTTTGTGTTAATATCATAAATCTATGGTTTACTTTTTTTTTTTAATGCATGTCCACGACGTGGTCAATATATAAATAGTTGGGTCTCGAGCTTGTTTCTCTCAAGGACAACTTCTCTCACATGCCCAAGAAACCATCCATGGTAGGAGAGAAAATAAATACGATGGGACAAGAGATCCTTTAAAAATGTTTCTCGAGGAATCCTTGAGCGACATAGGAATGAGATGATGGACAAATTTTCTCAAATCCTTCGACGATTTCCTACAAGCGACACATCCACCATAAGCGGAGGCACCACCCCCTTCAAGGTACATATCTATTTTGATATTTCTATATTTGAATGTCAAATAGATGTCGATGTTGTAGATAAATGGTTAAACCTTCTATAAGGGTATTTTTTTGTCCACAACATTTTCAATAGAGAAAATATTACATTTGCGCTCTTCAAGGCCATACCCCATGTCAAATATTGGTGGGAGACTTTTTGTGAGCAAAAGGAAATAGAGGGTTCCACATTATTCGCAGTTGCACCCACTTCGGGTTCCTTTAGGGATGCTATTAAGGAACAATACTACCCTATTGGAAGTTATGATGACTTGTAGATAAGATGGACCACACTACAACATGAAAGAGACCAAACAAATCCAGAGTTCACTAATTTCTTCCATACCTTGCGCAACAAGATGGGTATCAAATATTATGGGAGACATCTAGTGCTCAAGTACCGCAACGTTCTGCATAGATACATTTAGAAAAAAAATGGAGTTTTTGGACATCTCATCCTTGGGCGTGACTTATCGATATGTCGTCAAAATTGAGTAGAATCTGAAACAAGATATGCGGAAGTTTGGGTTTGGAAACCCCTTACAGTAGAAGCAGGGAAAGGGCAGCCCCAACCCATCGAACAAAGGACAGAGAAAATATGGGAAACTTCAGGACAACTATTCCAAGCTGCAAAAAAAGAAGGACAATGAGAAGATGAAGAAAGATACCAGGAAGTGGTGTGACTTCCATAAGAGCCTCTGGCATAACACTATTTATTGATTCTCAAATTAGTCATTGGTGACAGAGGTAAAAGCCTTTGAATCAGATGTTGGTTCCAACTCTGAGTCAGAACCAGAAAAGGGGAGATGGATCATTGACATGAAAACCAATGCCACCATTTATACCACTAAGATCCAACCCAATGAACCTAATGAGCCATACGAAGGAGAGCATCTCTTTCATTCATAGATGTGGGTAAAAGGCACTCTGTTTCACTTCATTGTTGATAGTGGTAGCCAGAAGAAACTCATCTTAGCAAAGGTTGTCAAGTGGCTAGCCCTGCCAACAATGCTGCACCCACAACCCTACACCATTAGATGGATCCATAAAGGAAGCGATCTTTGCGTCATCCAACAATGTTGCTTTCCATATGACATCAAGCCATTCAAAGATCAGGTGTTGTGTGATGTTGCTACCCTTGAAGTTTGTGATGTTCTTTTGTGCCAACCTTATTTATGGAAACTTCATGTTGTCTATGAGTAAAGGAATCACAGTGTTATTATTACTTTGAACAGGAAATTGTATAGGATACCCAAGGTAGTCCCACCTAGTGCTATTACCTTGATATCTTCCAAGCAATGCAGGAAGGTCATTTCTCAGACCGAGAATTTTGTCTTCTTTGTGATTTTCTCTCAGAGTGAGAGAAAGGGTGTAGCCACATCCATGGCCTCTATGGCCAACCTCTCCATGTAGTAGAAGCAAGTGGATAAGGTCATGGAAGAATACAAAGAAATATTCTCATCACCTACTAGGGTACCTCTGCATTGCCAGGTCAAGCATCCCATCGATCTAACCCCCGACGCATCGCTGCCCAATGATCCAGTCTATCGCCACTCTCTGTTAGAAAATAAGGATATCAATCTTCATATCCAAGAAATTCTCCACAAGGGGCAGATCTGACCCAACTCATCACCTTGTGGAAGCCCAATCGTGTTGGTGCAGAATAAATATGGGACTTGGAGACTCTGCATTGATTACCGAGCTCTAAATAAAATCACAGTCAAGAACCGATACCCAATTCCCCAAATCAATTATCTCCTTGATCAACTCAAGGGGGGAAAATACTTCAGTAAGATTTATCTAAACTCTGGCTACCATCAGATCCCAATAGAACCGACAAATGTATGGAAAACTACCTTCAAGTCAAAAGAAGGTATTTTTGAATGGTTGGTCATGCCATTTGGTTTGACAAATTCTCCAACAAATTTCATGAGGATGATGGATGATATATTGCATCCTTTCACTAATTATTTTATGGTGGTGTATCTGGCTGACATCCTTGTCTACAAAAAGACTTGGGAAGAACATGTGCAACATATTTAACAGGTTTTGCACACCCTGCGACAACACACACTATATGCCAAATTGGAAAAATGATCTTTTGGCATGGATAGGGTCTAGTACCTAGGCTACATTTTTGATGTGCATGGTGTGCATGTTTATCCAACCAAGTTCCAAGTCATCTGTGACTGGCTAGCCCCAACCATGCTCACTGAGATTCAAATCTTCTTAGGCCTTTCCAATTTTTATCGAATGTTCATGTTGGGATTCTCCCATATTTCATGGGCCCTTAGACAAATAACCAGAGGTGGTGGTAGGGAAAAATTTTTGTGGGGCCTGTCCCAACAGAAAGAATTCGATGATCTGAAGAAACGCTTGTGCTCCGCCCCATTTCTTTCATTACCTGACCTACAACTGCCCTTTGAGATCAAGACAGATGCATCAAACTATGTTGTGGGCGCAGTCATCACTCAGCATGACCACCCCGAGGCCTATCATAGTGAGACACTTTCATATTCCATTCATAAGTTCCCTACTTATGAAAAATAAATGTACTCCATTGCCTCCAAGCCTATCACCAATGGAGGTATCACATTCTTGGGAAGGAGACATTCATTGACATTGATCATAAGCCACTTTAGTTCATGAAGACACAAGGAAAATTGTAGAAATATTGCCATAAGAAGTGGTCCACATATCTGGAGAAGTTCCACCTCAACATCAAGTATAAAATAGGAAGTACCAATAGATTCGTTGATTACCTCAGTCAACCTCCAATCTTGAAACTCACCATAGTGCTCAATTATTTTGTCCATGAGACCTACAGATGGCCCCACCTCTATGAGATAGATCCTAACTTCACCAACACCTACCAAATGTTGGGTGCAAACACAACTGTCACCAATTTCCATCTTTAGGATGGGTTTTTGTGCCATCTGGGCCATCTATCTATTCCATCAAGCGAGTGAGAAAATATTATTTGGGAATCCCACTACAGTCGGGTGGCAGGACACTTCAGCATGGAAAAGACAGTAGCAGTATTGTAGCAACATTTATATTGGTTGAAACTTCGATAGGATGTCAAAACGTATATCTGGTCCTGCACTGCCTGCATTATTGTATAACCGACCATTAAGAAACAAGGCCTGTACACTCCTCTTTCTACTCCTGACAGGCCCTGGGAATCCATCTCGATGTAATACATGTCGGGACTTCCATCCACCAAGCAGGGAAATGACTATGTTTTTTTGGTTGTTAATCACTTTTCCAAGATGGAAATTCTGGTTGCCTACAATAAGAGCGTCATAGCAGAGGCCACTTCCAAGCTCTTCTTTGAACGAGTGTGGGTACACTTTGGGATCCCACAAACCATTATCTCAGATTGGGATAGCCAGTTCCACAACACATTCTGGTCGAGCCACTGGTTATTGTTGGACACCAAGGTCACCAAGTCCATTGCCTTCCACCCCCAGACTAATGGCCAAACTGAGGTCGTCAACTAGATGATCATGCCCATATTGCGCATGCAATTACAAATACCCCCATACCTGGGATGAGAGTCTTCCTTATGTTCATCACAAGTAAAACAGAGCCATACATGTAGGTTCTAACCTTGTACAATATCTACTGCAAACAGATATTCAGAAAAGAACGAAAAATATACAATGGAAAATACAAACATTAGACAAAGTTTTTTCCCCTAGAAACCCAAACTGGGAAAACCAACATATTCTATATTCATTCATTGTGATACATTGTTTACAATACAATATACATATAGGATCCAATGACATACAAAACCATAACCCAATGACCTGGATTAGTCCAAAACCCTAATTCCTTAACCGGAAATAAAAAACCATCGAAAAAAACCATGTGCTAAAAAACCACCTAAATACGTGACACGTTTCCTGAGGCAGGTGAAACATTTCCCGAGGTAGATTTTTTTTTTCGGGGGAGCTGCTCCCGAACCCCTGTGCAGATGGTACAAACGCTCAAACATGACTACTCATGCAAAGAATATAACACATACCCAACATTCTCCCACTTTTTGTTTTCTTTTCATACAGGGGGTTACAGGGTTACATAGTCAACAATACAGGGCAACAATGCCCATGGATCCTCTACACCAAGAGAATTTCTCAGTGCTCACAGATTTTGTTAATGAGTCTACAACATTCTTCAAAGTGTCCACCTTAATTAGTGATACTTTATTTTCTTCAATCATGTCTCTCACAAAGTGATATTGAACATCAATATGCTTTGTCTTTGAATGATAAGCCAGGTTCTTTGCCAGGAAAATTGCACTATGACTGTCATACTCTATCCTTACATGTTGTTGTACCAACCCAATACCTGAACACAATATTTGTAACCATAATCCTTCCTTACTTGCATGAGTGGTTTCCATGTATTCATCTTCTGTAGTTGAAAGTGTCGCTACAACTTGTCTTTTTCTCATCCAACTTATTGCTCCTCCAAACAGGTTAAACACATACCCGCTTGTAGATCTCCTACGATCCAGATCTCCAGCCTAGTCTGCATCCACAAAGACATGTATATCCACCACTCTCTCCAATCTTGGTCTTCCTTCATAGCACAATCCATAGCTAGTAGGGCCACGCAAATACCTGAAAACCCTTTTTACTGTTGTCCAATGCTCCTTCCCTGGTTTTGACATATACCTACTCATAACTCTCATTGCATGTGCAATGTCCAGTCTAGTACAGACCATTGCATACATCAAAATTCCAACTGCACTTGCATATGGAACATGAGACATGTCCTCCTCTTATTCATGTGTCTTGGGACACTGATCCACAGATAACTTTACACCAATAAGAATAGGAACCTTGACCGGTTTACATTCCTACATATTAAACCTCCGCAATATTGTCTTGACATAGTTTCTCTAATTTAACCAAAGTTTCCTCTTTTTACGATCTCTTTTAATTTCCATGCCAAAAATGAAATTTGAAGCACCGAGATCCTTCATGTCAAATTTAGAGGACAACTAAGTTTTCACATCCTGGATAATCTCCTTGTTGTTTCCTATCAACAACATGTCATCCACATACAAGACCAAATAAATCAAATGATCACCAATTAATTTAAAATACACAAAGTGATCCTCTTTGCTTCTTGTGAAGTCAAGTCCCAACATATAAGTATCAAAGTTTTGATACCACATCCTTGGTGATTGTTTTAAACCATGCATGGAGTTTTTCATCTTGCATACCAACTCCTTCTTTCCCTTCACATCATAACCTTCTAGTTGCTTCATATAGATTTCTTCTTCCAGATCCCCATGTAGGAATTTTGTCTTCAGATCCATATGTTCTACTTCAAAATCAAATGTAGCAACAACAAATAACATAAATCTTATAGAGGTTAACTTGGAAACAAAAGAAAAAATCTCACCAAAATCAATTCCCTCAACCTGGGAATAACCCTTTGCTACAAACCAAGCTTTGTATTTCTCCACTTTTCCTTCTGCATTCAAATTATTTTTAAATACCCATTTTCTTCCAATGGGTTTTCTTCCAGTGGGAAACTCCACTAGATCCCAAGCCTCATTCTTATCCAAAGATGCCATTTCTTCATCCATGGCCCTTTTCCAGAGATTTCCATCCTCTGAATCCACTGCCTCCCTGAAATTTCAAGGATCATCATAAGTAATAGAAAAAGAAAAATTTGAATGAAAATCAAATGTATTATACCTTTCCGGTAGCCTTCTTTCTCGAACCAATCTCCTCAATATTTGAGTACGAGGATATTCGTCTTTTTATTCATGTTTTTCTGTAGAGTTTGATTCATCATCCTTTAAATCAAACTCTATTTTCTATGGCTCTTCCTTGGTAGGACTTCCTATTTAAAAACATCCTTCATTTCTCTAAATACCACATCTCGACTATACACTACCTTCTTAGTTTTTGGGTTCCAAATCTTATAACTTTTGAGACCATTTTATATCCAATAAAGATACACTTTTCAACCTTCTTAACCAGCTTCTCTTGTTTTCCTTTAGAACATGAACATATGCATCACAGCCAAATACCTTAATATGTGTGAGAGAAGGTTCCTTACCAGTCCATACCTCTTGTGAAGTCTTGTCATCCAACACTGATGAGGGTGATCTGTTGACTAGGTAACATGCAGTACCCATTGCCTCTACCCATAATTATTTCCCTAACCTGACACCACTGAGCATGCACCTTGCTTTTTCCATCAGCGTCCTATTCATCCTTTCTGCAAATCCATTCTACTAAGGTGTATATAGAGTAGTCTTCTTCCTTTCTATACCGCACTTATTACAGAGTTCTTCAAATTCCTTCCCGCAGAACTCTCCGCCATTATCTATCCTCAACACCTTAATCATTTTCTCTGTTTGATTCTCAACAATATCCTTAAACTCTTTAAACCTGTCAAAGACTTTATATTTCTTCCTGAGGAAATATATCCAAGTTTTCCTTGAGAAGTCATCTATAAATGAGACATAGTACACAAATTTTCCGAATGATGGGATCGACATAGGTCCAAAAACATCATTGTGAACTAGATGTAAAATTCCTTCCGCCCTCGTTGCACCAAAGGGTAATCTTACTTGATTCTTCTTCCCATATAGACAATGTTCACAGAAATCAAAATCCAGAGAGCAGTTAGACATACCTTCAATCATACCTTTATTGTGTAGTAGTCGAAGACCCTTTTCTCCAATATGCCCCAGTCTTTGATGCCACAGCATAAACTTTTCTCCAGAGACTGTAGGAGTTATTTATTATTCAACTCCAATATCAGGAACAATGGAACTATTACACCCATCACTAATAGTACTTCCTTGCAACTTATACAGAGTTCCAAACTGAACTCCCTTCAGCAACACCATTGCTCCTCGAACCATCCTGCAGGTTTCCTTTTTAAATATTGTTTTTACCCTTGCATCATCTATTTTTCTTACAAAAATCAAATTTCTGGCCAAACCTTGGATGTGCATAACACCAGGAATTGTTCTAATACTTCCATATATGAACCTCAACTTGAGTCTTCCTGGTCCTATGATTCTAGTTGTCGAATCATTACCTCCATCAGACCTTTCATATTCGCAGAACCACTCCCTGTGGGGAGTCATATGAAAGGATGCACCAAAGTCAACCAACCATGTCTCATGATCTACATGTGTGCTTGAAGAGGCCAAGTACACATCCCCTCCTTCTTCCTTGGAGGTATTTTCTTCAATAGAAGAATATTCTTCAGATCCCTTCTTTTTCTCAACTTTGGATGCACACTGCTTCTTGTAGTGCCCTTATTTTCCACATCTCCAACATACCCTTACAAAATTTCCAGGTGATTTAGATCTACCCTTAGACTTAGATGTCCGACTTGAGAAATTAGGTCTATTTCTTTCTCGAGAACATCCTCTTGCAAATAATGTGTCTTTGCTATGTACTTCCATATTCTTCCATCTCATCTCCTCCAACAACAAGGATGAGACCACTTCTTCAAACTTCAAGGAAGTTGTATTACTACCTATGGCCACAACCAGACTATCCCACAAGTCTGGTAAATAACACAACAAATTGATACATTTATCTTCATATGAAATTTTAATCTCAACATATACTAACTGACTTACCACAGTATTGAAGGCATTCAAATACTCTGCCACCAAGTCTCCATATCTCATCCTCAGGTTATACAACTTCTTTCTCAGGAATAGTTTATTTACCAGAGACTTTGACTGATACAACTTCCCCAACTTTTCCCATAAATCCTTGGATGTAGCTTCCTATGACACATTCATTAATATTGAATTGGAGAGACACAGTCGGATTGTGATCTTTGCCTTCCGATCCAACTTTTTCTAGTCATTTGCAGAAGTTCCTGTAGGTGCAATACTTGGATCTATTGCGATCCACTGATCTCTGTCCACCAACAGATCTTCCATATTGATCTTCCACAACTCAAAACTTTTCCCATTAAAATTCTTGATCTCCATATTCGAATTGTTTTCCATTTCTTTTCACTTGAAAAAACAATACCATAGATCTCCCATTATAACAAGGAATATCACAGTCTTGAGCCAAACCATTGACCAAAAAGGAGCCCCCCTGAAGCAAATAAAGCTCTGATACCAAATGTAGATTCTAACCTTGTACAATATCTATTGCAAACAGATATTCAGAAAAGAACAAAAAAGATACAATGACAAATACAACCATTACACAGAGATTTTCCCCTGGAAACCCAAACTGGGAAAACCAACATATTCTATATTCATTCATTGTGATACATTGTTTACAATACAATATACATATAGGAGCCAGCGACATCCAAAAACCTAACACAATGACTTGGATTAGTCCAAAACCCTAATTCCTTAACCAGAAATAGAAAACCATTGGCAAAAAACATGTGCTGAAAAACCAGCTAAATACGTGACACATTTCCTAAGGCAGGTGAAACTTTTCCCAAGGTAGAATTTTTTTTTCAAGGGCGCTGGCCCCTTGCACCCCCCCTCTAACCCCCTTGTGTGCACAATGCAGATGCTCAGACACTACTATTCATGAAAATAATATAACACATACCCAATAATACATAGCTCAATCGACCACAACCCCTTTCAAGTGGGGTTGGGATTTCAACCATTGGGTCCCATGGATGTTGCACTACCCATTGCGGTCACCCAGGAAGACTCATCGCATGCTACAACTAGAGTTTACAAAGACACCCGGTTTTATTGAGCAGATCTAGAACATATGCTAATAGGTTTGGGATATTTTACAGAAGCCAAATGCCAAGTATAAGCAACATCATGATCAAGATAGAGTGCCACACCATTTTCAGGTGGGAGATAAAGTTTAGTTGCATTTGCAGAAATAACTCCTTACAAAGCCTCATCAAAATCTTCATCCACTTTGTTATGGACCCTACACCATCACCAAGGTTGTGGGTGACATTGCTTTTGATCTCAGCCTTCCCCCATTCCTTGGCTTGCACCTAGTATTCAATCTGGACCTCCTTCGGTCTTATTTTCCACCATTATTGGACACCTCGGAGATAGAAGAACAATTCACACCAATAGAGCTCAACCCTAACTACATGGAATAGGAATCCATTGATCAAATCATGGACAAAGAGGTCAAGGAAAGTCACGAGTAGAGGATCCAACTTTATAGGGTTGTCAAAGAAACACAGCTCTTGCGCCAAGGAAAGTGGGTCACCCCAAGCAAAATTCAATAGAAATATCCTCATTTGATGGGGGAAATCAATGCAATGAAGACCATTGCTTCCTAGTGGGGTGTTGAGCACTCAACACACCCTAAAATATTTTTGAAAATTTTTCTATTTTCAGTTCAACGTTTTTTTTTTTTTTTTTT
>ML784170.1:151700-193065 GCA_009831015.1 Picea engelmannii
TCCATGTCTCATCATCGATCACGTTTAGATTTATTTGGACCTGTCAAATTGAAACTTTTTTCTCTAAAAATAACTTGGCATTTTAACTAAGAATTCATAGCTAAAATTTTGACCCACGCACCTATTTTTGGTATCGGAGAAATAAGAGAAGAAAATAACCATGTAGTAACGATATCGTCGATCACTAACGTATCATCGACATTGGGAAAAAATGAAGGAGGAGTGAGTCGATTGCTAACTATGTTTGTGAAGAAATTTTCGGGAAATTGTTGATATCCCATTGGCGTCGACGAAATATGAAAGGGAAAAACAATAACATTGGCCATAACGAACCTCTGATCACCGATTATTGAGGCATTGTTCAGAGTCAGTGAAATCCCAAATATTTAAATCACATAATATTTCACGTTGACACATTGCTTAACACCGATCACCGATGCATTTTTGGCATCAAAAAGTTTCGAGGGGGGTAATATGGGAACACTTGTTTCAACATCTCACTGATCGATGATCCTCAATACTTCTTCGACATCGGCATGATAAAACCTATTTTTCAAAGCGCATATTTAAATAAAATCCATAATTCCGAATAAACTCTTAGGCGAAGGAGAAAAATTCAAACGCCACGTGTCTTTTCCATGTAGGCATTTTGTACAACCTAGTTTCATCTTGAGCCACCTTAGGTTTCCCCGTGTCCTAGTCACACTTCCGAGTCAACATTCCTACATCAACGCTGTATGAAAAGATGGATCGACATCGATATTTTTTGCCAAAAGATATCAAAGAACATTGTCTAAGAAAAATGCGACCCCTTATCCACCCATTTAAATTAGCAGAATGATGGGACATTTTCAACACAAAATAAGATCGAGTTCTGTCATTTAATTGGCCAATTAATGTTTCAGTCCACATACATTTCTACCCTGTGCAATGATTGAATAATGGGAATTTGAAATTGCCAATGAACCATAATGTAGCCCGCTGCTGCGCCGCCAACCTACGACTGCATTTAAGCCTGATCAGATCTTGGTGACGGATTGTGTAAAATGACACTTATTCCCCGAATTGAAGGACTGATGTGACAAGGTAAGTATTCTTTGTGTTTAAATTACTAAGACAGTTTTGAACCCCAACATTCTTTACACAAGTTTCTCATTCCCAAGTCAGTCAAAGAAGAGAAAAGAGCATCTCAAGAGTTGCACTCAATTATGCGAAATTCAAAACCAAGTTAAGCTAGTGCAAAGAATAGGTATGTGTTGATTTTATCATTTTGGAGGTTGCATTTTATTTATATATCAGTATCATCTCTGAAAGATGGTGTTTAACTCTTCTCTTTTTGTAGGAAAATGCCTCCAAGGAAGCCAATGATGAAATGCTCGCCCAGGGCACCAAAATTGAAAGAAGCAAAAGTCGGTGAAGGATATTATCTCGATGCTACGAGGAAGTTGGATTTTTTTACTAAAGAGGAGTCAGTCACCATAACATATACTAAGAAGGAATTTTCCCAACCCCCTACATTTGGCTACATAGAGGAGAGAACTGGGTCAAAGAAAATGCTCCCACAGTGGGGAGATTTGTTCAATAGGATTAACCAGGAAGATTAGCCAGAATTTATCTCCCATAACAACCTGGATGTAAGGATGCTCAATGACCAGGTTTTTCCAAACATATGATGGTCATGCCTACATATGGTAGCTTGCCGAACCCTAATATTTCCCTACATTGAGACCCTTGGGTGAATAATTGACCATACAGATGAAATCAAGTTCCTGTTCAATGATGAGAATGGTAGATGTGTTAGTGTTTTTCTCCCGACAGAGGTCCAAAAATACTACAAGCTCAGGGACCTAGAGGAGCGGTTAAACAATGATTTCGTAGTGAAATTATATGAGTTCCATGACACCAACAGATTGATGGCCTTCTAGTGGAAGGAAGACAAAAAATTCACAAATTGAAGCAACGACTGGTATGAAACAACAAACCTAAGGGAACCATAAATTTATTTAATGGCTCTAATATGTGAATTGTACATGGAGAAGGATTGTGGCAAGTTTTTAGAGGCACATATGCCCCTGGAATATACTGTGGCTATGTTAAGTAGCATCTTCAACTAGGGAGAAATCATTTCAAAACAATTGAGCACCAATATATTACAGGCCCAGACACCAAAGGATGGAGAAACACTTGCTTTTCACATGGCATCGTACCTACTAGATGTAATCTGCGCAAGGAACGTATTCGAAGGCATGAATTTGAGCTAGAATGTCATCGAGATACCTATACATGTCTACTCCAACATTATGTGGGAAAATAGGTAGAAAAAATCCTATTCTCTCATCTACGATGAATTTATAGATCGGGTCTATTTTATTAATTTTAAGAAAGAATGCCCAAGACTTTCGGCAGTGGCCAAGAAAATGATCTCAAAAGTTGGCCATTGGTACCTAGAGGAAACCACGAATTATATCAGGGTGTTTGGGGCCACCGACACACCACATTTACTCCCCGCTCACATCCCAGACCGACTCATCGTGGGAGAAATATGTTACCAAACCATCTTGCAGGGATATAATTCCACCCTGGTTAAAGACAGGAAATGAGCATTCATACCCTATGGTTTCCATATGGGGTTTTACATGGTGAAGGATATTGTGCAATATAAACAAGATGGTTTGAGCCAGCTAGAATATAGATTTCCTACAGGACGATTTTTCAAACATGACCCCAGAGGCCTAGTACTTTAGCATGCATCACATGTCTCTTCCTACTGGCCATATGCACATGATAAGTTCGAAGATGAAATATTTACAGAATGTGCTTAGGACTGGGAGGAGGTGCTGTAGAGGAAAGCTAACCCAAATATGACTATATTTAAAGTGATGAGTATGGAAGAGTAGGTCAAAACTATAGAACAATTAGCTCAGGAAGCCGTTAAAGTAAGATATGAAAGCAGGGAAATCAAATCTATGTAGGCATAGAGGAGAGGAATGTTGTCACTAGAAGAAGCCCAAAGAGTCATAGAAAGGCTGCAAGATGACCCCATTCTTGACCCTTTAATATAATCCTTGAGGGTCACCTAGAGCGACACAAGAAATGTCGAAGAAGAGAAAATCGGATTAGAAACAATTCTACTAGAGGGAACCACCGATCTAGGAAATCCTAGAGTTCCGTCACTGCAAGCCAGATCACCAGTGATTATTCCATCCCAACATGAGATTCCAGGAACATCAGGTGAAATAGGTGTGCCTAACATTCTCTTTGATTTGATTACCATATATGATGATAAAGAGAGCTCATAGGTCTCACTTATAACTCCAGTACCAATCACAGAGGAGAAAGAACTAGGGGGTACATCTACTCCAACTCCCGATGCTTCGATTCTAAACACTCTACATGTTGACCATGAGGCTGAGAGTATCCTAGAAACTAAATTTCTTGACCTATCAGGGACTCCGAAAGACAACTCCAAGGATGAGATAGAATTTGGTGAACAAGAAGAGGAACTGCAACAACTGGATATCGACACCACAACAGTCGATCACCAAGTTAGTGTTGAGCCTAGGACCTTTTCCCCATCTAATGTCGACACTCCACCAACCAATGAACCCTAATAGGAGGTCGATTCACTAGAACATACATAAGTTTCCCCTATCAAAGAAGTACACAAGCTAGTCCTAGAACAAATACATATGGTAGGAATCCTAGGCAACACTTCGACCTAGAGAGACCAACAGATCCGTGAGCCTCTGGATGAGGTCGTCAATATACATGCAATTTTTTATGATATAAATATTAAAGCTATAATGATAAGGACAACCAAGAAAAGGAGGCTCACGTTGGATAATGCACTTTTCATCACCACAAAAGAAACGCTGCTCAACACAAAAAATGTGAAGACAATTGAGCTAATCGACTTAGGAATGGCTATAAATAATGACACACTAGATCAAGCAAGACAGGACGAAAAGGAACTGGCCTCCACAAAGAATAATTTGGACCATATGCGCCATCTAGAGAAATATTACAAGGAATCAATGCAAGAAACAAATTTCCTGAAGAGTGAATTTCGAGAAGCATATGCACAGTTCATGAGTGAAAGACATATCTTCACTACATGCGTAGCCAATTTTCAAGAAGACACTCTCATGGTGTTGACAACCTATAAATAAGTGGAGATATGGTATAATAAGGCATACCGGTACATGGAGATAATTGATTATATCAGAGGAATACACAAGGGCCGAGACAGGAAAGAGCATGGCATCTTAGTGCTGATGGATAAAAGCATCTCCTGAATCAGGAAGGCAACCAAATATTGGGTAAGTATGGCCCATGGAGATCAACGAAAGATACAATAAATGTTGGCCAAGTGAGAGTAATTTTGGGAGAATATCAATCGAGAGATGAAATACATCGACCTTCCAGAGTTTGGCTCACCTGAAGACTTTGTTGATTTGCATGACATAGTCAAACGACATGAAAAACAGGACTCAGTGTGGGAAGCAAAGATCACACAGGTGGCAAGCATGACACCAGGTCAGGTAAAGAAGTTTATGGAACACTCGATCAAAGCTCGCACAACATGGCAGCATTTAAGTGCCAAGATGATAAGATACAAAGAACATGTAATATAGATAAAGGAAACCCTTTCAGCCACGAAGGAACAACACAAATTCCCATATGCTAACACATGCGAGGATCTCTTCGTCAAGTGGTCAGAGTGCAAGAAGAATCATCCACTCTAGTAGAAGCACTAGATGATATCATGAGAATAAAGAGATCAAGCACCACATGTCATTCTTTTCTTTTACTTAACATGAACTTTTAGTAGCTGTTTTAAGTTAGTGATTATTCATAAATATGGGGATCGACCTTTTGGGAAGGATCGATGGTTTTGGGAAAGACCCTCTTTTTTTAGGATTGTAAATAATTATTTCTGATCAACTTTAATTAAGAAATTATGTTTAAAACCAGAGAAAATTATTATTTTCATCGAAAGCATTATGTGATTGAATTGAGGAGGAACTACTTCCATCTTTCAATTCAATAGTTGATGTTGTAACAAGTAAGATTTTATGAATCTATTGATAAGATATATTTTCCAATACTTTAACATTTCTTTTGTTCTAAATGATGAAAAGAGAATCGTTGTGTTAATATGTGATTGATGGTAGAGCTAAGGAAACTATTTTTGTTGCACTTATCTTATTGCATGCATATTTTCTTTCCATAATTGTCTCTCAATCAGTGTTGAAATACCATCAAGTTAACGTGATATAACTAGACTTGTATTAGGTGATAATATCATTGTCTGCATGCTAGATCATGAGGGTTATTTGAGGCTCAAAATTCTTCAGTAGTTAATAATTCCCTCTATTAGTTGGTTTATACCATCACCCCTTACTTTACCAAACTCATCTAATAATAGAAAAGACAGAAAGAGAAACGTTTAACCTGAAGGAGGAAATTTCACATAAATATACCCTGTCAATCGCTAAGTAAATCCCATCAATAAATTGGCTGGATAGAAAGATCTGGAGGACCATTCCACCCATCAAATGTTGCAGAGTCTAATTGGGCCTCTAAGGTAGATTTGGTTCCTACTGTTGAGTCAAAGGATCTTGGACCCCTCAAAATAATTGGAACTAGAAGGAGGGCCTGAATGAATGAATGGATAACGACATTTCTGATAATATATTTCACATAGTCTGTAGATTCAAAACAACCCACATGCATGGCTAGTCATTCTAAAGACAACCCACATATAGAGAGTGTTCCCAAAATGAGTAAATAAACTCAACATGAGGAAGTAGAACACCTATTCCCTGAAATACCCTTACACTCTCCCCAACGAGGAATTGAACCAGTTCATAAGAATCACAAGAGATTACACCCATAAAATTAGATTGTTACCCTTAGCTCCGTTACTTCCTCATAGAAAACAAGAAAGAAATCCAGTTGTTGACACCCATGACCAGGTTTTTGTTCACACGGTAGAATACCTGATAGATATTTCCCTCATTTAGATAGAAAAACCCCTTAATCTGATCCCGAAAATACCAACTGGTAACTACTTTGAACCTGACAATTTTGAATCTCACTAAGAAGGGTCTAACTTGGATTGCTTAGCTTCTGAATCAGATGAAATAGAGGATAATAATGATAACAATGAAGAAAGGGGAAATCGACCTCAAAATAATCAACCATGGTTGGCCAGAGATGCTTTGGCAATCTCAGGATGGGTACGCAACCTACCCCAACATTCGAAAAAATTACTTCCCAAATTTGACCCTGAAACCTACAGATTGCCTGAAGACCATATAAAAAAGTTCATACTAGCTATAAGATTGATGAATGTACAAAATGAGGATGTAGTGTGTAGGATTTTTCCCTATACCTTTGAGAATTCAGTCTTGATTTGGTATTTTAACTTGTGTGTTGGATCCATAACTAGTTGGACAAAGTTTCAAAAATATTTCTTAGACAAATTTGTAGAAGAAACGACCACATGAGCTTTAATGGCTGAAATTTTTTCCACCACCATGAGTTCAAAAGAGATGGTTAAATATTTCAATCAATGGTTTGCCACTATCCTGAACAAATTTCAACCTGAAGCTAAACCTACTCAGGATTTGCAGATTGAGGTATACACTAATTTTCTCCCTACATCCATTTCCATGTTTGTGAAAAGGGATGCCAAACACACCCTAGTTGAAAATTTTGAGGAAGCCAAAACAATCAAATTCCAGATGAAGGGATTCAAAGAGGGTCAGGTCTCACTAGTTAATAAGGAATCTCAACCTCCGCCTAGGAGAGGAATTTTATTGAATATACCCTCGGGAAAACAAATAGAACAAGGTCCAGAAAAGGGAGGTGGGGACATATAAGACCTACAACGGATGACAAAGAAACTTTCGAATGAAATTGTAGACATGAAAAGAAGTTTCAGGGAAGGAAACCAAGGTCAAAGGCGTTATAAACCCTTTTTTAAGAGAAACCTGCCATTCAAAGCAATTGAACCTTCCTCAACCAAATTAAACATTGACCTGGGGAATGTAGCATCCGACTCTTTTTGTACGTACCAATAAGAGAAACATTCTGAAAGAAACTTTCCCCAATGGGTTCATGCTGTGAATTTAATGTCCAATCGGTTCCTTGACGAAGTTTCTCTTACAGAACAATCAAGAGGCTCAGCAGTAAATATCACCGATCAGGAAGAAATAGAGCCACCAGAAGAAACAACCATGTTTTTGTGGGATCCTGACTTGTTGATGCCTCTCGATGATGTATTTGAGGCCTAGGAATCACTTGCTGAAGTTTTGTTTGTACAAATGTAGAGTAGGGGCCAACCGGTCCAAAACAGTCCCACCACTCTTCAATCCTCGAGAGGGAACCAAATATCCGATCACTCGAAAGAACCAATTATCTCTCAAATAAACCCTATAAACATACACACACGGGAAACACCTAACCTGTAATACAACATAGTAGAAGACTTAAAGAAGTTGAAGGCTAATGTGTCGGTCATGGAGATGTGCAGGATTCCCCAACAAAAATATTTTCTGTTACATGCCTTAAATAGAAGCCCCTACAATGAGCACTGACCTAGGTGAGGTCCCATCTCCCATAGATTTAAAGGATAAACTGAGTGTGAATTCTTTCTCTTTAGACAAAATAGGAAAGCCTTTTGTCCCACCTTTCCTTTTAATATTTAACATCTTCAACATAAACCTGCATAATTTCTTAGTCGATTTAGGAGCATCCTCCAATGTCATACCATTGTCAATCCACAAGAAATTGAACACAACCCCGCTTAAAAGTGATAAACACATTATACAACTAGACAAGACTCAGGTAAAGTTTATTGGATAACTTAAAGATGTCATGATCTAAATGGCTACATACCTGAAATTTGTTCAAGTAATTGACATAATCGTAGCATATATCCCAAAGGCTTATGGAATTCTACTCAGTCAAGATTGGTCTGAGAAATTGAATGGATACTTTAGTAAAAACTAGGCTCACCTATGGTTTCCATTAAATGGATATACAAACATGATTAATATCGACAGGGAAATATATCTCAGACACACAGTTACTGATCTAGAATCTTTCAACGAACCCTTGTCAATAGATTTCCCCGTGTTAGGAAACTACTCCTACGATTCTGATTTCGACAATTTCACCCCTCTCTCTTTTGATGTACCTCTCACTCAAAACTATGAAATGAAGTTTCTAGTAAATCTATTGGAAATCGTAGAAGAAAGAATCTTCTATCAGGATCCTCTATTGGGAGCAACAGAAAAGGAATATGGAGGTGAGAAAAAATCTAGCCATGAAGAAGTTACTAAATTTTTCTCACAAGTTTGGCTGATGTATTTTGATGGGTCTAAATCACAAGAAGGGTTGGGAGCATGATGTATTCTCATTGACCCAAAGGGGAAGAAAAATTTCCTATCCTGCAGGGTAGAATTTGAATGTACCAATAATAGTGTTGAGTATGAAGCTCTAGTTCAGGGATTAAAGAAATCCATAGACTTGAACATTAAAGAACTGAAATTTTTGGGGGACTATGAAATTATCTTTAGGAAAGTGAAGAATACTATCCATTGCAATTCACCCCACTTGAGAAATTACCAACAAGAGGTGCATAGACTAATAGAAAATTTTGAGGTATTTAATATTACTGTTGTTCCGAGGACAAAGAATACTTTGGATGACTCCTTAGCCACTGCAACCTCAATATTATCCCCTTTAGAAGATTATGAAGCCTCTAGGTTCACAATGGAACTTCTCTACAAGCCTTCGGTTCCTAACAAAATTTCTAACTAGAAATTATTTGAAGGATATGAATATATTGTAGACTTCCTGACTAATCAAGAGAATTTTAAATATTTGTCTATTGACAATGGAGTATTCCAAGAGAAACTAGCAGAAACAAAATCCCACCAACAGAACAGGGGAAAAGACCATGCTGATAATCATCCCAAGTTTCACATGATACCTAAAGGGGTGGCCAGTTTGGAATATCTCTTCGACTTGAGAGAAAGGTTTGAGGGGTCGAAGAATGGAAAAACATGGAGCTCATGCCCTTTACATGAAATTATAAACTTAGGCACCCTTGAGAACCCCAAGAACGTGAACATTGGTAAGATAGTATCCAAAGAAGATAGGAAATATTATATCAAATTGTTTAAGGAATAATAGGATATCCTTGCTTGGTATTACAAGGAAATGAAAACATATGATACTCGCATTATACAACACACAATCCCATTGAAACCTAGGATAAAACATTTCCACCAGAAATTACGAAATTACCATCCATCTCTGGAACCCTTGATGTATCAAGAAATGAAGAAATTGTTAGATGCTAAGATTATCTTTCAGGTTAGACACTCTACCTGGGTAGCCAATTTGGTTCCTATCAGGAAAAATTATGGGGATATTCGCATGTGTGTATATTTTAGAAACCTTAACAGAGCATTGGAAAAGGATAATTACCTAGTCCCACCCATGGAACAATGCTTTCAGACCATGTCTGGCTTGGAAATATTTTCCCTTCTAGACGATTTTTCAGGTTATAACCAAGTCCTAGTTTCATAGGAAGAACGATTGAAGACTATGTTCCAAACCAAGTGGGGAACTTTTGCTTATAAACACATGCCCTTTGGGTTGATTAATGAAGGGGAAAACTTCCAAAGTGCCATGGATGTAGCCTTTTGGGGATTGATTAACAAGTGTGTAGTAGTATATTTGGACGACGTGTCTATGTATTCAAAGAATAGAGAAGAGCACATCCAACATCTAACCCAGATTTTTGAAAGGTGTAGGAAATATGGAATATATTTGAACCCTAAGAAAACTATCTTTGGTGTAGAGGAAGGGAAACTACAAGGTCATGTTATATCTCAAGAAGGAATTCGTATAGACCCCGGACGAATAAAGGAAATAGATCAATTTCCCTTTCCCCATAACAAAAAGGCTATGCAATCCTTATTTGGGAAAATAAACTTTGTGAGGAAATTCACGCCCGATTTCGCTGAAACTGTCAAACCCTTACAAAAAATGATTTGCAAGGATGCATAGTTTAAGTGGGATGATGAGAAAAAATATGCCTTCAACAATATAAGGATCACAATCTCTCAAGCTCTGGTGTTGTGAAGTCCTGACTTCAGTAAATAGTTTTTCCTCTATACTTTCACCTCTGACCATTCCTTGTCTACAATATTGACCTAGAAATATGATGACAACAATGAGGCACCAATATCCTTTATGAGCACTAATATCCAAGGATCCAAACTGAACTACTTGGATATAGACAAACATGATTATGCAATATACAAACCAGTGAAACATTTCAGATCTTACATCTTGAAAAATCACACCAAAGTCCTCATGCCTCATCCCATGGTCCGATCCATGTTCACTCAATAGGAGATGGGATAGAGAAGGGGAAATTGGATGGTAGGTTTCCAAGAATTTGATATAGATATAAAACCTTCTAAATTATTTAAGGGACAAGGATTGTGTAAATTGGCCGTAGAAGCCCAAGATCTAATAAATGAAGACCCCGAGTGGGAGAATGAATTAGAATTATGGTGGAATGAATCCTTATGCATTCCCCCAGGGAAAGAATCTTAGTATGGAAAATTGATTTACCTCCTACATCATGGGACTTTCCTAGAAAACCTAAACCCTAAGGAAAGGAGAGTTCTCAAGATAAAATATACACAATATCGCCTCATAAATTCAGTACTTTTCCACATGAATTATGATGGAGTACTCTTTGTTATTCAAGAGGACAACCCTCATCATTTATTCAACAAAGAATTGATACCCTCCTCATACTTGAAGAGGAAAGGGAGAAAGCTAAACCTAAGTTCACCGCTCATCAACAGATAGTTAAAATATGGTTTGACAAGCATAAGGCCAAAGAGAAGAGTTTTGAGGTAGGATACTTAGTCCTGAAATTGGATATAGACAATGAACGCAAGGGAAAACATTCAAAATTTCAAAATCTATGGATCAGACCTTTCCAGGTATCTGAGAAAATTGGGGCAGGCACATACCGGTTGCAACATCTGAGGGGGGAACCCGACACCCTCCCTATGAATGGCCAAGCCCTAAAACAATACTTCTATTAAAAAACAATGTGTGTTTTTCATATTAGCATATATTTTGATAAGGATAAATGTGTAGGTTTAGGGTAGGCTAATTGCAAATTCTGCTTTATTTTTGTGTCTTATTTTGTTTGGTATTTTATTGTAATTAAGTTATATTCTATAAAGTAGTGGTCAAATTTAATAAATATGGTGCAACAAAATCTACTCCTAACTTACGCTTACATGCAACATAAGAGACGATGGGAAATTACAAATTTCTTAAATAAGATCTATATCTTGTCTTTACAAAAAACAAAACCCTGGTAAGTGATGACATATATGCCTGGTGGTCTGGTAAATCCCAAAGGGAAATATGGCTAGTTGGAAAGGATCACATGTACCTCTAGAAAAAGCTAGGAAGAATTTCACCTTGCAGATAACATACGTCCTCCTCTTCAACTCACTCGTGGAATTTCTTCCAGAATAAAATAAATTATATTAAAATGAGTGAAAAATTGGAGAGGGTATGCAGATAACTTTGTCGGGGCTATGGATACTCACTGGAAACAGATCAAGGTCTGTGACGTCGGGGTGACTTCGTCGGGGCTATGGACGCTCACTGCTAGCGGAGAAACACCATATAAAGGGAATAATCATAACTAAAACGACCTCGAGCTAGTGAATCCCTTACCCGAATCTTGTAAAAAAGGGGCATGGGTCATTTTCAAGAGGAACAAAGGTGGAAAAAGGGTTGAACTCCATAGGCGGACTCGGATTCAAGAACCCAATAATTTTTACATGCATGGATAGGAAATACTATGATGAAAGTGAAGCCAGTTAGTTTCTCAACTAGCTTCTGCACAACGTAAGCCCGAAGCAAAGAGTAGAGATTCTATTTTTTGCTAGAGAATCGCCATTTGTTGAGCGCTCAACACACCCTATAATATTTTTGAAAAAAATTCTCTTTTGGGTACCACTTGTTTTTTTTTTTTTTTTCTTCCTAAATTGAGTCTGTTGTGTGGGGATCATTAATTTCTGTTTCCATGTCTCATCATCGTGTTCAAATTTATTTGGACCTGTCAAATTGAAATTTTTTTCTCTAAAAAGAACTTGGCATTTTAACTAAGAATTCACAGCTAAAGTTTTGACCCACACACCTATTTTCGGCATAGGATAAATTTGAGAAGAAACTGACCACGTAGTAACGATAATCGTCGATTGATGACATATCATCAGCATTGGGAAAAATTGAAGGAGGAGTGCGCTGATTGCTAACTATGTTCGCGAAGAAGTTTTTGGGAAATTGTCGATATCCCATTGACATCAGTGAAATATGAAAGGGAAAAACACTAACATGGGCCATAATGAACGTCTGATCACCGATTACTGAGGCATTGTTCAGAGTTAGTGAAACCCCAAAGATTTAAATCGCAGAAACTTTTGCGTTGACACATTGTTGAAAACTGATCACCGATGCATTTTTGGCATCGACAAGTTTCGAGGGGGGTAATACAAGAACACTTGTTTCAACATGTCATCGATCGATGATCCTCGATACTTCTTTAGAATCAGTGGGATAAGATTTTTTTGTCAAAGTGCATATTTAATGAAAATCCCAAATTCCGAATAAACTCTTAGGGGAAGGAGCCAAATTCAAACGTACCTGTCTTTGTCGCATAGGCATTTTGTACAGCCTAGTTTCATCCCGAGTCACCTTAGGTTTCCTGTGTCCTAGTCACACTTCTAGGTCAGAATTCCCACATCAGCATTGTACAACAAGATGGATTGACATCAATATTTTTTCCCAAAAGATATCAACGAACATTGTCTAAGAAAAAAAACGACCACTGATCCACCCGTTTAAATTAGCAGAATGATGGGACGTTTTCAGCACAAAATAAAATTGAGTTCTATCATTTAATAGGCCAATTAATTTTTCTCTCTACATACATTTCTACCCTGTGCATCGACTGAATAATGAGAATTTGAAATTTTCGATGAACCACAATGTAGCCCGCTCCTACACTGTCAACCTACAACTTCATTTAAGCCTAAACATAATGTAGATATTGGTGATGAATTGTGTAAAACTAAACTCATGCCCCAAATTGAAGGACTAATGCGACAAGGTAAGTATTCTATGTGTTTAAATTACTAAGACAGTTTCGAACCCCAATATTCTGTACACAATTTTCTCATTCCTAGAGCAGTGAGAGAAGAGAAAAGAGTGTCTCAAGAGTTGCACTCGATTCTCCAAATTTCAAAACCAAGTTAAGCTAGTGCGAATAAGAGGTATGTGTTGATTTTATCATTTCGGCTATCACATTTTATTTATATATTAGTATCATCTTTGCAATATGATGTCTAACTTTGCTCTTTTTGTAGGAAAATTTCTCCAAGGAAGCCAATGACCAGACACTCACCTAGGGCACCAAAATTGAAAGAAGCAGAGGTCGGTGAAGGATCTTCTCCCGAAACTGTGAGGCAATTGGATTTTGTTACTAAAGCGGAGCCAGTCATCAGAACGTCTACTAAGAAAGAATTTACCCATCCCCCTACATTTGGTGACACAGAGGCAGGAACTGGGTCAAAGATAATTCTCCCATAGTGGGGAGATATGTTCAACAAGACTAAACGAGAATTTTACCTGGAATTTATCCCCCACAACGACCTATATGTAAGGACGCTCGATGACTAGGTTTTTTCGAACATCCGATGGTCATGCCTACATATGGAATCTTTCCAAACTCTGGTCTTGCCCTATATTGATACCCTGGGGTGGATAATTGACCATATGGATGCATTGAAGTGGTTTTTCAATGATGAGAATGAAATATGCATCGGTGTTTTTCTCCCGACAGAGGTCCATAAATACTACAAGATCAGGGACCTAGAGGAGCAGTTAAACAATGATTTCGTAGTGAAATTCTATGAGTTCCATGACATCAAAATATTGATGGACTCCTGGTGGAAGGAAGACAAAAAATTCACAAACAGGAGAAACGACTGATATGGAAAAAAAAACCTAAGGGAGACATACATTTGTTTAATGGATCTAATCTTTTGATTGTACAGGGAGAAGGATTACGACAAGTTTTCATAGGCATGAATGCCCCTGACATACACTATGGCCATCTCCAATATTATCTTCAACTGGGGAGAAATTATTTCAAAACAATTGAGCACTAATATACTGCAGGCCCAGATACCAAAGGATGGATAAATGCTTGCTTTTCACATGGCATCATACCTACTAGACATAATATATGCAAGGAACATCTTCATAGGCATGAATATGAGTTGACATGTCGTCGAGCTACCTATACAGGTATACTTCAACATTCTGTGGGAAAACAGGTACAAAATATCCTATGCTTTCATCTACGATGAATTTATAGCTCGGTTCTATTTTATTATTTTTAAGAAAGAATGCCTAAGACTTTTAACAACGACCAAGAAAATGATCTCAAAAGTAGGCGACTAGTAAATAGAGGAAATCATGACTTATATCAGGGTGTTTGGGGCCACCAATGTACCGCATTTACTCCCTTCTCACGTCCCAGAATAGCTCGTCATGGGAAAAATATGTTTCCAAACCATCCTGCAGGGCTATAATGCCACTCTGGTTAAAGACAAGATGAGAGCGTTCATACCCTATGGTTTCCATATGGGGTTTTAAATGGTGAAGGATACCGCACAAGCTAAATAAGAGGGTTTGATCTAGCTATAATACATATTTCCCACAAGCCAATTTCACAAACATGACCCTAGAGGCCTGGTACTTCAACATGCATCACAAGTCTCCTCCTGTTGGCCATACGCACATGATAATTTTGAAGAAAAAATCTTTACAGAATGTGTTGAGGACTGGGAGGAGGTGATAGAGAGGAAATCCAAACCAAATATGACTAGATTTAAATCAATGAGTATGGAAGAGAAGGTCAAAACTATATAACAATCATCTCAGGAAGCCCTCAGAGTAAGATATGAAAGTAGGGAAATCGAAGCTACAGAGGCGTAGAGGAGATGCATGTTGTTACTAGAAGAATCCCAAAGAGTCATAGAAAGGACGAAAGATGACCCCATGCTTGATCCTTTGATAGAACCCTTAAGGGTCACCCCAGATGACACAAGAAATCTCAAAGAAGAGAAAATTGGCTAAGAAACAATTCTACTGGAGGGAACCATTGATCTAGGAAATCTAAGAGCTCCCTCACCATAAGCCAGATCACCGATGATTATTCCATCCCAACAGGAGATTCCAAGAACATCAGGTGAAACATGTGTGTTGAACATTCTCTTTGATTTGATTACCATCTATGATGATGAAGAGAGCTTAGAGGTCTCGCTTATAACTCCAGTACCAATCACAGAGGAGAAAGAACCGTGGGGAATATCTACTCCAAATACTGATGTTTCAATTCTAAACCCTATGCAGGGTGACCATGAGGATAAGAGTATCATAGACACTGAATTTATCGACCTATGGGGGACTCCGAAAGAAAACTCCAAGGATGATATAGGCTCTGATAAGAAAGAAGAGGAACTACAATAGCTGGAGATCAGTACCACAACAACTAATCAACAAGTTAGTGTTTATCTTGGGACCGTTTCCCCATATAAGGCCGACACTCCACTAGTCGATGAACCCCAACAAGAGGTCAAGTCACTAGAACATACAAAATCTTCCCTTGTCGAAGAAGTACAAGAGCCAGCCCTAGAATAAATACATACGACAGGAATCTTGCGAAACACTCTGACCTGGGGAGACCAATGGATCCCTGAGCCCGTGGATGAGGTTGCCAAAATACAAGATATTTCTTATGACAAAAAGAGGAAAGATATAATGATAAGGACAACCAAAAAAAGGAGGCTCACGGTTGATAATACACTTCACATCATCACAGAAGAAACGTTGCTCAACACATAAAATATGAATAAAATTGAGCTAATCGGTGAAGGAATGGCTATAACTGATGCCACCTTGGATCGAGCAAGACGGGATGAAAAGGAAATGACCTCTACAAAGAAGGAGCTAGACCATCTGCGCCATTTGGTGAAATATTACCAAGACTTAATGTAAGAAACAATTTTCCTAAAGAGTGAAGTATGAGAAGCATACACACAATTCACGAGTAAAAGACATCTCTTCACTGTGTGTGTAGATGATTTTCAGGAAGACACTCTCATGGCACTGGAAACCTGTAAAGACGTGGAGAGATTGAATGATAAGGCATACCAAGCTGTGCAAAAAATCGATTATATCAGTGCAGTACAGAAGGGTCAAGACACGAAAGAGCATGGACTCCGAGTGTTGATGGATAGTATCATATCTCGAATCAAGAAGGCAACCGGATATTGGGTAAGCATGGCCCAATAACCTTAGCGAAAGATACAGGAAAGGTGTGCCAAGTGCAATAAATGTTGGGAGAATATCAATCGAGAGATGAAAGACATCGACCTTCCAGAGTTAGACTCACATGAAGAATTTGTCTATTTGCATGACATAGTCAAACGACATACAAAACAAGACTCAACATGGGAAGCAGAGATCGTGCAGGAGGTGAGCATGACACTAGTTTAGGTAAAGAATTTTATGGAACACCCAATCAAGGCTTGCACAACACTGCAATGTTTAAATGCCAAGATGATCAAATATATAGAATGGGAAATAGAGATAAAGGAAACCCTTTCAATCCCTATGGACCAACACAGATTCATGTATGCTAACACATGAGAGGATCTCTTCGTCAAGTGGTTAGAGTACGAGAAGAATCATCCACTCTCATTGAAAGACTAGATGATCTCATGAGAACAAAGAGATCAAGTGCCATGCATCATTATTTTGTTTTACTTAACATGACTTTTAGTAGTTGTTTTAAGTTAGTGATTCTTTATAGATATGGGGATCAACCTTTTGGGAAGGATCGATGGTTTTGGGAAAGACCCTCTTTTTTGAGGATTGTAAAAAAATATTTCTAAGCAACTTTAATTAGGAAGTTATGTTTAGAACTAGAGACAAATTGTATTTTCATTGAAAGCGTTATGTGATTGGATTGAGGAGGAACTACTTCCATCTTTGAATTTAGTAGTTGATGTTGTAATGAGTAAGAGTTTCTGAATCTATTGATAAGCTATATTTTTCAATACTTTAACAGTTCTTTTGTTCTAAATGATTAAGAGCAAATCATTGTGTTAATATGTGATTGATGGTAGAGCTAAAGAAACTATTTTTCTTGCACTTATCTTATTGCATGTGTATTTTATTTCCATGATTGTATCTCCATTAGTGTTGAAATACCAACAAGTTAATGTATTATTACTAGACTTTTAATAGGTGTGAATATCATTGTTTGCACACTAGAGCACGAGGGTTATCCCAGGCTCAACATTCTTCAATAGTTAATAATTCCCTCTATCAGTTGGTTTATACCATCACCCCTTAATTTATTAGACTCATCTAATAATAAAAAAGTCAAAAAGAGAAACGTTTGACCTAAAGGAGTAACTTTCACAGAAATATACCCTATCAATCGCTAAGTAAATCCCATCAATAAATTGGCCAGATCGAAAGATCTAGAGGAGCATTCCACCCATCAAACATTGCAGAGTCTAATTGGGCCTCTAAGGTGGGTTTGGTTCCTACTGTTAATTCAAAGGATATTGGACCCCTCAAAAGGGGGGAGGATTGATCCAGGAGGATCTTGGTGGCCACCCACCTTGTCCAACTGGCTCAAAGCAGGTTTTTGGCAACTTACTCTTTTTAGTAGTTTTTTTGGTTCTTGAACTTCCAGGGCCATTTTGAGGGCCTAAACAATGATTTTTCATGTTCAAGAACCTCAATGATAGCCTAAGTCTCTGATTGATCCCCCTAAATGAAGCTCATCATCAATACCTTTCCAATGAGCTATCTTGTGCCCTAAACAAAGATCGTATGCAAACGTTACGACCCTGAGAAGTTGATGTACTAACTTACCTCAACGAGGCCCACATGGCTTTTGGTACTTCATCTCCTAGGGTTAGGTTTGGATGTCTAGGGTTTTGGAATTCATGTTTATTGTAAAAATTCCTTTAGAGCATCATTGTACTCATCTTCTTGCGAATGAGCATAGCCATCACATCTCTTCTTAGAGATCAGATGCCACCATTCTAGCAAGCTTGTTTTCAGTCTGCATTTTACGGTTTTCAACATATTTCTTATTTAATATAAGTCAAGTTTTATTGTATTTCTATTATTTATCACTATGTCTATAATATCCCTAGGCCTAACCCAATTGTAAATGTAAATGAAAATGTACTTAAGCTGGTGAGCTGTTTGATATCATTTTCTATGAAACTTTCATGTCATAGTGCGCACATGTACTATGCAGTGAAATGATGAAGTGTGCACATTCCAGGATACCGCGTGCATCAACTTAAGTGCCCACGATTTTGAGGCTAGGGAGCCTTTGTGTATATGTTGTGTTTTATAGGCTGGTGAGCCAGTTTTGTGATGATTAGGCCAGAGAGCCTAGATGTTAAAGGCCAGTGAGCCTATTTTTTATATGTCTCATCATTAATATAAAATACATCATTGTGCCTAGAACGACCATGATAAAAGAGTATGATGGAATAAACTCCACTTTTTATGGAAAGGGTGGGCTAAAATTTAAGGAAAAGGGATAATCTAGGAAGCTTAAGCCAAAAAGGAATATTATATTAATATTTCTTAAAGTATAAAGTATGGATAATTATTTTATCCTAAGTTCCAAAGTCGGCAACAAGTGGGCCAAAGTAGTTCCCAACATGACAAGTGTCAAGTTGGGGACATGCATACATATTATTTGGAATAAGTTCATTTTCTTATCATTCCTTCCATCATTCATCCATTCCATGAGCATTCACACATTGAGTTAGCTGTCCTTCATACCTTCATGTCATTTTACATGAATCTGTATCCATACCGATACATGTTTGCGTAGCTGGTTAGCTTAGGAGATGGACTGAAGAAGTGGGTTGTTAGGCATGTGGGATATTTAAGAGGTGGGTTTTCAGGCCCATGAGCAATCTCTCTGGGTGAGAGAATTGCTAGGAATCAATTTCATGAAGGTGCTAAAATGCAACTACAGGGCTCTGAGACTTCCTGTTCGTCCTGTTGCTGAAGCCTGGAAAGGAAGTGGGGCAGTCGGAGGACTTTTGAGAAGATAAGGGGCACACTTACTAGGGTGGGGCAGGCATGTGGGGAATGAGGGATTGTAGTCTTCTAGTTTGAGTTGGCACCTGTGACAAAGTCTTTCCTGTTATTTGAGATAGTCAGCCTGGTTAGGAATCCCTTTACCCGGGTGGAGTTTAGTCCCAGCTTGGGGGTGACCCACTGCTGAGAGTGATGAGAAGTTTGGTATAAGGCTGGGAGGTTCTTGGAAGGTCTGCACGCATTTGGTGATAGTCCTACCAAGATAAGTGTCAATTGTGTGATAAATTACATGATGCATTATTATTTACGTGTTTATTTTTATGGGTTTATCCTATGTGTGGCTATAAATGCCTTTATATTTATGGACATTGCACACATATGTTGTATGTATATGTTTACGGTTATTTCAGTATGAATCCATGAATTTACAAAATGCAATTGTCTGATTATGTTTTATATATAATGTTCTGCAAGATTTTTGCGTGTATATGTTTTAATTGCATGCAGTTCAAAAACTTTACGTGGCATAGCTCAGTCGGATGCTGGGTATGTTACAACATGGTATCAGAGAATGAAAGAGTTTTCTGGAGTAGCATGGCCCGACATGGGTGGTCGAGGATGTTAAAGTGTCTCTATGTTAATATAATAAATTTGTGGTTTCATTTTTTTCCACTCATAAATCCAGATCAATAGTTGGCCAAATTTCATAATTGCAAAGAAGCCAAAGTGAAATTGGATGAAAATGGGAAAACCCCCAATATATATAGTACAATTCATGGATAATTCGAGGTGGATGAGTCTAATTTCAAGAATAGAGGTTAAATTGATATTTACAGGGCCGAATTGGTTGTAACAAATATAATTGTAGATTTTGCAATGGCTTGTGCAGAAAACAATTATGCAATTGGGAAGAATTGGACGAAATTGGGAAAAAGCCCCAATTTCTACAGTTAAATTCATGGAAAATTCAATGGAGAGGAGTTGAATTTTGTTCAAGGGGGTCAAATTCATATTACAGGTCGATAATGGGTCGTGAAAATCTTAGTACATAACTTCAATGACGACCAATAAAAGATATTGTTAAATTGGGCATATTTGGAAAAATTTGGGTATTTTTCCATACATTGATGTCCGGTTGATATTGAGGCCACGTGTCAGCTAACGTGGAAAAAGGGTGATGTGTAATGCTATGGTGGCAGGTACACAGTGGCCAATGTGATAGATGACAGGTGACGTGGAGCCACGGTGGCGTGGAACCTTCTTGTCCTACGGAACCTTGACTCTAGACCCATGATGAGATCTTGAAAATTGACTAAGTATCAAGACATCATGGAGTGTTGTGAGATCTAAAAAATTGACTAAGAGAAAATTTATGTGTAAAGGAATTGAGTGCAAAAAAAATAAAAAAATTCCAGGGATTAGTTATGCAGTTTTGGACTAATACATCCATTATTGTGGTCAGAGTAGTGCAATGGAAGCATGGTATGAGTTATATAACTTCAGGGGTGAAGCAATGAAGGTACATGTATGTTAAAGAGTGCCAACATATGCATAATAAATTCATTATGTACAGATTTATTATGTAAGGATGCAATTAGGATTCAAAGAAGGGTATTTCATAAATGGAAGAAGGATTCTAGGACTAGGTCAAGTCCTTGAACATATTAAGATAATGAAATAAGGTACCATGAGGTGGATGTCAAGATAATAGGAGTGTATGGAAACACTACATGAGGGATGAAAAAAATAGAAGAGGATTGTTGATGCATTCCAAAAGTGTTGAGTGCATTTCCAAAATATATTGTATGACACGTCAAAAGGATTCAAGCATGGAGGTGATATTCTGAAAGGAAATCAATAACAGATCATGAAGAAGAAAATGGTTCTCAATTGACTTGGTATGAAAAAGATATGGTACCTAAGAGAACCCATCTTAAGTGGAAATGATCCATTTGTAATATCCTAGAGGAATGGAAGTATCGTTGGAGTTATTATGGAAGATAAAGGAAATGTTAACTACTTCCAGTTAATGTCTATGAAGCTAGAAAAGAAGACAATTGTGTAGAATTGCACTATGCTAGAATATTGACCAAGTCAAGTTGAGACCAAATGGGTTAAGGAAGGAGGAAAAAATATTATAAGAACTGACAAGAGCTGAAGTGTCCAGACAGGGAAAGCTGAATAAACTTGTTCTAGTAAAGTAAATGGATGCTAAAGATCCAAAGTCTATAAGACAACATGGTTGTAAATATAATTTGTTCAGGTATGAGTTGGGTCAGACGGATCGAGGAAATAGATAAATGTTGAATTTTAATATCAACATAATATATGGCTGGAAATGCTAAGTAGCCAAGTGTGGTTTGGTTGATAAGTTCTCATGGAAGTAATAAACCATGTTCAATGATTTCAACAACAACATAAAAGAGTAAGGAAATCCAGTGAGACATGAGGAAAACCAGGAACAACAAAGAGAGATGCAAAGGAAGCAAGAGGTTATTGCAAGTGTTGCAACAACAATTATGATATGGCATGCTGGACAACCATACATAGCATAGGAAGCTAAAAATCATATTCATTTATGAGCATGTTAAGGATGCACTCTCAATGCATATATATATGCATTAGTAAATTTAGATTGTTAATATATATAACATGTTGAAGACTATTAATAGTCTATTGTTATATATATGAATATGAAAGTTGCTAATGATGGATGTTGTGATAGAAAATAGGGATTTTATTGGATTATTCAAATTGTTGTTGATGACGCTAATGCACATGGATGCCATCCATATGAATAATATGTCATAAAGGAAAAATGTTGATAAGAGGTTGATGAAGGAATCTTGTAAGTTTCTACCAGTTATCAGCTAATTAGGTAGCATCAACAAATTCATGGACAACTATGCAGGTATGAGTTGGATGTACTTATGTTGTAAATTTTTTGAAGGGAATTTAGGTAAAAATTACCTTAGTTGTGTTGGGTGTTGATCTCTCTCTACCTACTTCTTTGGTTGATCCAAGTTCATATCTAAACAAGTTTCCAAGAAAACCCTCTAAAATTATCGACCCTCATAGTAAACTGGAGGAATTAACCAAATATGTATAGCTAACCACATATGTGTAAATCAATCATTAACAATAATTAAGGATGATCAACCATTAAAAAAAAAGTAAATAGAAATCCATTCATCACACAATAAATAGGGTTTACCATGGTTCACCCCCTCCTGGTATATGTCCACAAAGATCTAGATTCTTACACTCTTTATTATGTTGCTGCAATAACTGGTGTTGATCTCTCTCTACCTACTTCTTGGGTTGACCCAGGCTCAAATCTAAATAGGTTTCCAACAAAACCCTCTAAAATTATCAACCCTCATAGTAAACTAGAGGAAACATAGCACAGAGGGTGTACTGCAAAGTCTCACCCGAGATATTTCTATGAGTGAGTGCAATGCTCATGTGCCTGCAGTCTAGGAAAGAGTGGGGATATAGGATTGTAATTGGTCTTTCTCAAGCCTTAACTAATTACTCAATCTATTATTATTAAGATATATTTGTATGTTAAACCCTTGCATGCGATCAAATAGGTCTAGCTAACCACATATGTGTAAACCAATCATTAACAAGAATTAAGGATGATCAACCATTAAAAAAAAGTAAATAGAAATCCATTCATCACACAATAAACAGGGTTTACCATGGTTCACCCCCTCTTGGGATACGTCCACAAAGATCTAGCTTCTTAGGATCTTTATTATGTTGCTGCAATAAATGGTGTTGATCTCTCTCTACTTACTTCTTGGGTTGACCCAGGTTTAGATCTAAATAGGTTTCCAACAAAACCCTCTAAAATTATCAACCCTCATAGTAATCTGGAGGAATTAACCACATAGGTCTAGCTAACCACATATGTGTAAATCAATCATTAACAGGAATTAAGGATGATCAACCATTAAGAAAAAGTAAATACAAATCCATTCATCAAACAATAAACAGGTTGCGCACACTATAATTGTGATCATACAATTATGAGAATAGGTTCCACAACCTTGGTGAGGAAGACTAGATCACACTAGGCTCCTCATCCTATGATCTAACCCTCAAAACATGGCCTACTTGGCCCTTCTATGACTCAGCAACTTACAAAATTATGTCACAATAACTCAAAAACCTGAACTACTACTTCCAACCCAAAGTACCAACCCCCACCTAGACCTCCTAGGTTCTTATTTATACTAACTTACAAGATTCTTAGTTGTTACAATCTCTCACCAAAACCATAAACCTAACATGGTTGGTTTTCCTTCTTGTGCGCCTTGCATGCTTTCATCCTTTGCATGCGACTTTTCCTTCCAGATGTCTTTTTCCAAATTAAGCTTTACCTTCCAAAAATGGACATCTCCTCAAAATCAGCCTACGCTCAACAAGCCCCCAACATTGACATGTGGCTCACCCTGAGTCACCTAGGAAATCTCTCTCCCTCGACAAACTCTCCTAGGCTGTGGAACTTGTCTACAAGTTCCCTTCCTACTGCATGGACCTACATGGCCTTTTTTGTGAGCGCTTCTAATTCTTGCGTTGTGATATCCCTCTGGATCATTGCTACGCACTCTATCTGTTATTGCACCATGTTCCTCTTCTCCTCCTCTAATTGCGTGATCATTTGCACTGCTTGTTCTTTAATGGGCTCCATCTGCACCTGTCTTTCCTTCTTCTACATCTAGATGGATTTTAACTTTGCCTACAACTTCTTCATATCTTGCATTCCTTTCAGACACTTTGCGATAATCATTGTCTTCTGCCTCTGCTTGAGGTCTTGGATAGTTGTGTTACTCTTTATTCCTCCTAGTCCCACTGATGGACCTACTCGTCTTCATCCAATGTTGTCCAAAGATTCCCTACTATGTCAAACAATCATGCTATTGTGCTGACTTGTTTTTCCATCTCATCCATTTGACTTGAAACTTCTTGTTTCCTTTTCTCCTTCACCTCCGGAGAAGATATAGGGTTTAAATTCTATTTTAATTCCTCAATCTCCTCCTTGTAGTGATCGATTGTCTGTACGATGAGGTTGATATTCTCCTCTGCACTTCTCTCTTATATTGGTTCACTGTCAAGAATGCGATTATACACCACTGTCAGACCCTTTTCTATTTTGTTTGCATGTTCTTTTTTCTCCTTGGTTTTGAGCTTGACCTGCTTGACTACCAGTTCTAAGGATTCCTTGCTAGTTCTGTCACATCGGTCCTTGCACGTGATTGTACTTCCTGCATGAAAATGACTTGAATATTGTACATTTCCTTTGTTGGTATCCTTTCCATTACCAAATCTACTTGCACAGATCCTTCAGTGGTGTCTGGGAAAATAATTCATCCACCTACAACATGTTGGAAGTGAATTGAAAGTTTTGAATTTCCTGTGTTGTTGTTTGGATGGTGTCTTTTTCACTTGGCACGATCCTTGCCTCTTCTTTTGTTGCTGCAGGGAAGGGATTTGTTCCCCCTTTAGGCCCGTGTGTTGCTCTCATATACTCCAGGCCCTTTCTTATGTCTAGCAGCTCATCTTGGATTCATCCTCTTTAGTGTTTGGATTCTTTGAACTCTTCAACTACTTAGTCCTGTACCTTTTCTTCCACGAGGTCGGCATCATCCTCAGTAATCATGTATTCTAGCAGTTGCTTGTGCATCTTAGCCTTCTTTCACAACCCCCCTATGTGTATAATTGGCCAGTTGGGTTGCCCTGTTTCCTTTGGGGTGGATTTAGAGGGGTTTATTTGTGTCTTTGTATCCCCCGTTCATTTTTCTCCTTGTGTTGGGGAAGTGTCCTTTTTTCATGCCTGCGCATCTTTCTTTGGCACACTCCCCTTCTTCTGTTGCACACAAACATTTTTCCTTTTGTCACAATGAGTCTACATTTTTTGTGCATAATATTTCCCAGTAATTTTTGTATTTTCTTTATTTTCTGATTTTGTATTTATTTTTCCTTATTTTTCTCCTTTTGTTTCTTTTTGTCATTTTTCTATCCTAGGTTCTACTATATTACATTATGTAGATGTCCTTCTTACTGCATTGTAAACTTTAAATGTTAGGGGGTCGATGGTCCCTATACAGTTTTAGTCAACTCTTGTTTATCATTCCCTTTAGTTTTTTTCCTGCTAGATCCTTTAGTTGTACCGATCCCCCATTTGTGACATTATTTACTTCATATGACCCTAGACAATGCATTCTAAACTTACCAGGATGTTGAAAATTTTTATTGTCATAGAGAAAGACTAGGTCTCTTTCCTTGAAACTCTTCCTCTTGGTATGTCTATCATGCTAGGCTTTGTCTCTGGCTTTCTGTAATTCTTGGTGAAATATTTCCAGAATCTTATGCTCTTCCATTTCCATTAGTTTATTCAACCTCTCCTTCACTGCGCCTCTTTCTGTCATGTTGTTGATTGTTCCTACACACATACTGGGTATAAGAAATTATAATGGAACTATTGCTTCCTGCCCATACACTAATATGAATGGTGTCTTTCCTGTCAAATTTTTGAATGTATTCCTATATTACCATAGTACTTCTGGTAGTTTCAATTCCCAATCATCCCTATTGACATTGCATATCTTTGTCAGAGAATTATACAAGATCTTATTGAAGGATTCTACTGTTCCATTTTCCTAAGGATGTTAAGGTGTACTCTTATGGTGATATACTTCAAACTCCTTAGTCATGGACCTGATATTTCTATTGATAAAGTGAGTACCTTGATCACTCATCAAAATTCTTGGGCATCCAAATCTGGTTATGACTTTCTTAAACAAGAAGTGTGTTGTTGTCTCTGCAATGTAGTCTTTGAAGGGTGTTGCTTCTTCCCATATTGTTAAGTGTTATGTTGCAGTAATGATATATCTTTCTTCTGACCTTTTTGTTGGTGTGTGGATTGGCCCAACAAAGTCTACTGCCCATTTTTCAAATACTTGAAAAGTTACTTGTGGTCTCAGGGGCATCTCATCCCTTTTGTTGGGTTTTCCCAACCTCTGACAAACATCACATGTTTGGAAATATTCCTTATCATATCTGTGAATTGTTGGCCACCATAGTCCTACGTGCAATACCTTTTTCATGGTATATTTTCCTACATAATGTCCTCGAGTTATTCACTTATGAGCTTCTACCAAAATTCTAGTCCTTTCATGTTCTAGTACACACCTTCTCAAAATGTTTTCTGCACCCATTTTATATAAGTGTCCTGCAATCAGTTGGTGGTCTGCAGCTCTGACTACCGAAATTTTATTCTACACAGTGCTAAATTCTTGTGGTGTGGTCCCTGTACTCAAATATTCAATAATATCAACAAAATATTCATCAACTATTTGTACTGAAAACAACTATGCATTAGGGAATTTGTCTTCCAAATTGGTAGGGTTTTCTCCATTAGTGACCCTTGATAGGTGATCTGATCTTACATTTAGCTTCCCTAGTTTGAATATTACTTCAAAATCAAATTCTTGAAATAACAACAACCATCTATAGATCCTCCTCCCCAACACTAGCTTGTTGACTAAATATTTTAAGGCAAAATGATCTATGAACATCTTAAAATATTTTTCCAATAAATATTGCATGAAATTTTGAATGGAATATACCATGCCTAAGCCTTCTCTTTCTGTGGTGTTGTAATTCTGATATGATTCTTACAATTTCCTTCTTGCAAATATTATAGGATGGTCTAAATGCCCTGCTCCTGGCTGTGCTAGAAATGCTCCAAGTGCTATGGATGATGCATCTACATGCACATGCAAAGTATTTTCCCAATCTGGGAATACTAGAATAGGCATTGTGACCATTTTTTATTTTACGATATCCAACCCTTGTTGACAGTCCTCATTCCATTGAAATATGATATCCTTCTTTAGTAGTTTTTCCATGGGTGCAATAATCTGTGCATACCCCTTTATGAATTTTTGTAATAGCCGGTATGTCCCAGTGTTTCTCTCAACTGTCACACTAACTTTGGTGGTGGTAAATTGAAAATGACTGCAATATTAGTAGGATCTACTAGAAAGCCTTGTGTTACAGACTATATGTCCCAACAATATTCCAAAAGGTGTCCCAAAAGTGCATTTCTTTATATTCAATGATATCTGACACTGCCTGCATATTTCCAACATTACCCTTAACACTTCTACATGGTATTTTAACAAACTATATACAGTCTAGTCATCCAGATAGACTTCTAAAAATGGATGTATGAATTCCTTAAAAGTAGATATAACTACTCTTGAAAACATGGTTGGTGCATTCTTCAGCCCAAAATGCATGATTGTGTACTAGTAGGATCCCCAGTATGTATTAAAAGTATCTTTATACCTATCTTCTGGGGCTCTCTTAATTTGATGGTAACCTGAGAATCCATCTGTAAATGAGTATGATTCCTGGCCTCCCACATTCTCTAATACCTCATCTATGAAAGGGGTGGGAAAAGGGTCATGTAAGCAAAGATCATTCAATTTTTTCAAATATACACAGATCCTTATCCCCCCTTGTTTCTTCTCTTGCACTACCATAGGAATTATCCATTTAGATCCCTCTATTGGTTCTATGATACCAGCTTCCAACATTTTGTAAATCTCAGCCTTCACTTTCTGCTTATACACTAGATTTAGTCTGTAAGGTCTCTGTCTGATAGGTCTTGCTTCAGGTTTGAGAGTTATTTTCATCTCTCCTAGCTCTCCTGCTATGCCTTTCATATTTGTAAAGGTTGTTGGGAACATGCCACTGTATTCACGCATTAACTTTGTTATTCTTTCCACTATTTGTTTATCCCAATAGTCTCCAATACTAGCCATTTTAGGGTTATCAATGGTCCAAATGTTGACTTTCTTCATCTTGATTGGTGCAACAAATAATTGTAATTCCAAATATGGAACTTCCACTTCTCTCCCTCCTTCAATTTCTATAATCTAAATATTGTGCAGGTCATCTTCAACTAGTGCTTCTTCTTCCACATGATAGGATGACAATAGCTCCTTGATTGTCTATCTGTTCTGTTGTTGATACTCTGTCATGAGTTCAAACTCTGGTTCATCAATGAATATCATCTCTCTTATATGTTTTAGTTCTGAATCAATGTTGGGGTTATCATGTTCAAATGAGAAGGTTACTATAAAATTATGTTGTAATGTTGTCCATTCTGCAGTGCCTCTGCGCATTTCCTAGTCTACATACCATTTTTGTAGAATTCCTTCCAATGTATGGATAAAGCGATAATGCCATTCCTATGGTGGTGTCATCCTCCAATGTGTCCTCCACTTCTCCAAGTGTTCTGCTGGTGTTCCTTTCCCATCATACCTCTACATTTGTTTTCTTCCCTGTTCTGTGCTGAATCTAATGCACAATAATTGTTTACATTGGTACCAGTCTTGAATTGTTTCTTTATGTGCACCCCACCATCTTGCAGGTGTACCCTTGAGTGAAATATCTAGGTATAAGAGCCTTTAATTGTATCCCACTTCCTCTTCATACTTTTTCATGAATTCCTCTAAATCATTCACTACATGAAAACTGAGAGGTTCCCTTATCTTTGTACCAACCCATCTTACTGCGCGGTCTATTATTGCACACCTTCTTGTGGAGACTTCATGTAATATATGATGCCAATTCTCTAGACCTGTATCTAAGTCAAAATCACATGATGTGATTATTCTCTAGCTGAGTACCCCATCTTGATTTGGGTTAACATAATATTCTTCTCATGCGGTGGTTCTGTACAACTGGTTTACTTCCTCCAAGTCTAGACAAGTTGGTTCTACAAAACTTTCTCCTTCTGAATGGTGTAATGGTACAATGGCTCTGTATTCTCCTGATTCAAATGTCATCTTCCTTGTCTTCAAGTTAATTATGGCCTAGTTATCAAATTCCAAATCTAGTCCAAGCAATGTTTGATATGGTGTTGTGCCATATACTATTTCTATCACGTAAAAGTTTGGCTTAGTGCACACTCCATCCAAATCTACTGTCACACCTTTAAGACTTCCAATTGGTATAATTCTATGTTTATTTTCTAACTTCAACTGGATAGGTGAATATCCTAGTGTGGGATCTCCCATACAATTCCATGTCTTTTTGGGTAACACATTTACTTTGGAGCCTAAGTCCAGTATAATATCCCCCATATTAAAATATCCAATGTTAGCATTCAATATGAATTCCCTTCTTGTCCTACTTCTTGTATGGATGTGATTGATTTTTTTCTGCTCTAATTTCCCCTCTACCTCTGTGCTACATATTTCTAACATATTTTGCAAAAATTTAACAAATGATGGATCATTCATTAGCTTAACACAAGATTGCAGAAAAGTATTTATGGTACTTACTTTCCCTAAAGGTTGTGCTTCATTGGTGTGGTCCATTGATGAAGGCATCTCATACATTGGTACGTTCTGATTATGTTGCGCAACTGAGGTAGACATAACATCTTGTTTGAGGAACTCTTGTCTGGCCTCCTTGAATGTCTCCTTTTCTTTCCACACATCAAACTGCTTCTGTGTCTCAGTATTTTTCTTCAACCATTGGTGTTGTGTTGGATCGTATCTTACTATGTCAGCTCCTGTCTTATCTTTTCCATGCATGACTATGTTGATATTTCTTCCATCCTCCCTAAATTCTGCAGAAATCCACTAAACATTCTCATTGTTCTGATTCCTCTTTTCTTGAATCTTTCCCAAAAGTGTTGGGAATTCGTCTGTATCATGTTTTGTTGCACGTCGGTACATACATGTCGTGGGTGGAAGTGGACATTACTTTGCATAATGTCCTGGATGTTGGCAGTTGTAGCACACTATTGGACCTTGGCCTCTTCCATATCCTCCTCTACCTCCTCCTCCACCTCTATATATAGTTCAATCTCCTCACAATGTGTTGTACTGAGGCCCTTGATTATACTACTCAGGGTTATACTATTGTTGCACATTATTATATTGAGGTGGTACCTGGTTAAACTAAGGTGAAACTTTCCCTATCATCCTTTATTCCTGCACCCTATAGGTATATGAATTTCTTTCCCTCGTCAACTCCATTGTCATACAATATTTATCATCATGTCCCACTGACTTGCAAAAATTTCAATATGAGATCTTGGGTACTGTATGGTACTTTTGCATCATTGGACAATGATATGTATCATTCCCATGCATCTTACAAATCTCACACCATGGTCCTCCTATTGGCAAAGGGTTTGATACTCCTGTTTCCATGTACTATGTGAAATTTGGGCATTCATTCCTGTGGTTTCCTTCTGTCCTACATGTGTTACACCAAACAACTTCTCTTTTCTCTTTTCCCTTATTATGGTTCAATTGAAGTGTGAGGTTCTTAAGATCCTCCTTCAGTTCCTCTATTGTTGGTTTGATACTAGTTCTATTCTAGTTGTAGGGTTGTCTGTAGAGCTTCTTCTCGAGTTTGAAACTTCTGTTGTCTCAATGGGTATTTCAAATGTGGTAGCAATGAATTCAAAAATATATGTCTATGTTGCATGTTAGTCATGACATACTTCAACTTTCCCTTAAGACGCTTAAACCTATGATCAATCTCCCAAACATATTCACCTGGTTTTTGTCTGATTTCAATTATCTCATTCATGTACTGATCTTATGATCTAGGCTTATGAAATTCATTGATCAATAGCTTCTTCACATCCGCAATCGTCCTTGTGATTCCTAGTGGACTATTTACAACTAGGCTCATGTACCATTCCAATGCGCATTCTCTTAGCATGATGGATAACTCGAAATTTTTTATATCCTCATTTTTAATCTTCTTTGATTCCCAGATCTTCTCACATATGAAAAAATTATTTTCAAGGTCCTCATATGCCTCTCCCCGAAATTATGGTATCATAATGGTGGGAACATGTCCTGCCATTTTGAACTGTGATGGACTACTACCTCCGCACGGTGTAGATATTTTACTGCTACTTTTTTAACTATATCCTCTAGTTGTTGCTCCTTATTTATATGTACCTCCTACTATATTTCTTCCACTAAAATTTGGTTGTCTAAATGGTGGTGTTCTTTTTGGTGTATTAGTTGCACATGGGGTTATGGGTTCTACACTGACACTGACATGGATGGGAGTTCTACCTTATGTTCCTGCCCTTGGACCTCTTGTCCTCCTTTCATATGTTACATGCATGATTTCATCAATATGATCCATAGCACAAACATCATCTACCTCTTCCTCATCACTTACCAATACCTCTCTGTTAGCTATGGCTCTCTTCCTGTTATTCATGTTATATTGGTAGGGTACACTACTGCGTGTATTTAAATTTTTTCCCATTATCTTCTTTATTTGATCTTCCTACATTATGATTTGGTCTATGGCCTCCTTATTCTTCCCCTTATCCATCTCCTCCTCCATTTCTCCACCTCTTGTCAGTGCTTCACCCATTCCCCCATGCACATAGGGAAATTTAGTTGTCTCATTCCATCATCGTCACACCTTTGTCATACAGTAGCATCTTGATTGAAGTATACATTGATATGATATACCTAACTTTATGTCCTTTTAGAAACTACTACTCTTCTATGTTGTAAGACTTCATGGTGTCTGTTGACACTCGAAACTGAAATGGGTTGCAACAAATCAATCCCGAGGCAACCTCGAACCACTTTGGATTGGGAGCTGCCCTCCTCCAACCCGAGAGGGATCTCTCGAAAAATGTCACAATATGAAATTAAGTAAGCGTGAAAAAGGTGGGTAGATTTATGCGTAAATGATGGTCTTGGATTTTTAGAGTTTGGGGGTTAAACTAGGGAAATGGTCCATTGGGCATGGAGTCAAATGAAAACCAAAGAAAGGAGATGATAACAGAGATCATTTAACTTGCGGAAAGTGAGGCAAAGTAAGTCTATATTTCAGCGCTTTAATTGTCATGATGCGGTAGTGGAAAGAAAAAGGAAAGGCCGATGTAGCAGAGAATATATGCAGAATTCTGGACGTGTAGGCTGGTCTTACACCTGTTGATAGTTGGTGTAGAGGAAAGACATCAAACAATTACAAAAAACCATAATCCATTCGTTATAGTAGTGGTCGTACTAAAGTATAACGAAGCACATCAGTTAGAAGAAAATGAAATGAAACACAATTATGACGGAATAAGGAAGAAATAACATTATGAAAATGATAACACATCAACTGTGAGTAAGAAACATATCAAATGAATTCCAAACAAATTTAACACAGCTAAAAAGGAGAAGAACATGATGAAAGAAATCAACCGTGATGAATCTCACAGTCACAGGTAAAAAATCATCTTTATTACTCCAATCTGGTTTACAAAATAACTCAGCCATTACAATGAACCCCTCTTCAAAAGAGGTTTTCCCTCCAGTGCTGCGCTCGCACGCCTCTCTCACCTTTTCGTTACATACATCATCTTTTAAAAAGAAAAATAAAACTCTTGTGTTCCGGGAATCTGAAACGTTTTGCCTTCTCCGGACTGTGCAACCGCCAGGTGCCTCTGCCAGCGCTTTGAACTGTTACTGACGTAGGGAAGCTTGTAAACGCCTTTGGCTAGGTGTGCATAATCTGGGCGATACATTTGACAGAATCATTTACTTCCACTCTTGGGACACTGGCATGCCAAGAAGTCGTCAGTGCGTGTCTAATTTCTTGGCTCAGGTTTTGTTTGTCATTAAACTTTACTTAGTTATCTTGTTTAAAAATTTATTCATCCACAATCCAAGTGAATTACAAGCAAAAGTTGAATCGTTTTCAGGGTTTTAGACTGCAGATATCCATCGTCCTCCAGCAACACCTCATTTTCGTGCTCATTAAAACAATCACAATTCATTCACAGGGTCAGGCCACGCCACAAGAGACTCACCATTCATCAAATAAAGATGGGGGGTATTAATGATCTCCCTTCCTAGACGATGCTATTATGCTCTTGTAAACAGGTTGTATGAAGGTGTATCTATAGCTGCTGTTATAACCAGAATCTCTTCTTGAAGTCCCAAACTCTGCAAACATGACATGCATTTTCAAAGTCTTCACGTAGTCTCAGATGTGCGACATGGTCCATTTTTTAATGAACGAAAGGTGAGCTGCAGATATGAATGAAGAAATCCAGTTGTCTGGATAAATATGTACCAAAGAAAAAACAAATGCCCAGAGTTTGGTGATTCCTTACGAAGTTTGTGCCTACTTGTTGAGAGAAATTGTTAGGGTTGTATACAACTTTGTCGGGACTGGAAGGTCCATGGAACCCTTCGTCTCCAATCTCTAACATATGCTTAGGATCAATAGATTTCACATAGAGGGCCATCTCCTGAATCGTGTCACTTGAGGCATCAAACAAGCAGTGAGGTTTGTTCACGAGCCCCCAGGAAAATATGGTCGAGTTGTCCTTGTACGTTGGTCACATTATTCTCTGTCCTCCTAATACCATCAAAATGAGTGGCCAACAATGCCTTCCCGCTCAGCATCGCCTCCAGGAGTGTATGGTTGTTATAATGAAGACATTGGTGGTGAAAAGCGTGAAACCAGTTGTCGTAGACTGCTCCTCCAAGAAGAGCTCCTCAGGCGAAATGAACGCACCGTGCACACCATATTGTTTCAAATCGAATTGAAGAAAGAAATAAATGGGACAATTCTTCAAAGGAATCCGTTAATACAATAATGTTACAGTGGGAGTGATCGAGAAGAGCCAGGCCTATAGACTCATCACCAATAATAATAATCAATCGAGCTAGAGAGTATTAGACCATCCTTAGAGTTGGCCTCCCTCGAAAGTTTGGCCGAATTGTCAGTCTGAAAGAGCGGTGTTATATGAAACAACTGTCCTACCATCGCTGGTGGTGACCTAAACCAAAAGGCTCTGCCCGTTCAGGTAGGAATTGTTCTGCCAGTTCTGTCCCCAATTGCGTGACATAACCTGCCAATTGATCCCTGACCCTTTTATCGAAATGGCATGAACATCTCCAGCTCCTAATTGAGAATCAACCTCCTTCCTTGGAGAAGAATGTACGTAGATGCTTTATTTTTCAAGAACTTCTGCTACGTTGACTACTTGTCAAGTTTTGCTTTCTCAAAATGCAAAGATGTCGATTCCTCAACTTTGCAACCAAATATTTTCCTTAGTTTTCCCAATGACGATCTGTTGCCACTCAGTAATTTTAATTGTGAGTAGACATTCTTTTCTCTGTCATCGAACGCATTGAAAGCGTCATGACGATGCTTTCTATGAGAGATTAGATAGTATGCAAGAAAGATGAAAGTGCAATATATTTCCTTGATGCATCCATGCTCAGATGGTTGCAGAGACTAGATAACGTGATTTGGCAGATCATGAGGCTTTACTTGAGTGTCGAAGCTGGGTCTATCTTCTTCATCATCTCCAATATTAATCTGGTGGAGTCCTCCCAGCTGCCCCAAGACCCCGATAAGAAAGGTCTCCATTCCACCCGACACAACCTCGACACTCGACATCCTTCTTGAGTCCGACCAACACCTGAATGGTGAAAAGCTGAAGGTATCATTCGTATTCATATGGAAACTAAAGCTACTTATATGCATTTTCTCGAACTCTGCAGAACTTGAAAGCGTATGACGCCCCACCTTCAAAGGATGCTGTGATTACCAGGATTTCGGCATAACTTCGGGTGCGGCCAATCCCAAATCTCCTTCTTCATATCGCTGATAATTGCAACTACTTTCATAATTCTAGCAAGATGAAACCCCGCACACAATCTCTCTCTCTTTTCTGGGGTTTCGAGGACTAACGAAGAAGGCTTGAGAGACTGATATATTATATATTCAGAAAACAATCGTCAGGAGGATCTAGATATAATAAAACATTGGTTTGTGCACAGTTGTTGATAAGTCAAGAAAATTCCCGCTGCAGATGGTGGTCAAAAGAATTCCTAGAACCAGTTTGTCCATATCCAAGAACTGTAGCATTGTAGCCATGGAACAATCCATGAACAAGTGGAGCAACACATTCTTCAAAATGGATGATGAAGGAGACCCAGTGCTACCATATACATGATCAAATGTAAATGAATGAGAACCATATTTGTACCTTGGGCAGCACAGTCAATTTTGATATCTGTTACAATAGTGTTTACTATAAAGTTTGTGATAAACCTTGCAACAATACTGTTTAACCATAAATATATTGCGCACGTGAATATGTTGTTAACTTGTTGTAACTATGCGATCTCCACTAAATTCCACTCAAGATTTCTAATCCAATTTGTAGGGTGGTTTTCTTTTAACCTCAATAGCCACTCTTGCAACACATGCAGGAAATCACAAAAAAATACCTCATTCATGTCGCTAAACATGTAGTTGTATAGATATTCACATGGTGTTATCTTAGGGTTTCTGTTATCTTTATGCGAAAACTCAAGCTCCTTTGTTTTCAACCATCTTTCAATCTCCACCTTTGATGGATTCCATGGTATGAGCATTGTCTTTTTATACCTTCATTCTCCACATGCTTCTTTTACAGATCCCATTCACTCAATCCCATGCAGTTCCAGCCTGAAACGAAACCATTTGTTGGGTATTAATCTCTCTCTACCTACTTCTTGGGTTGACCCAGGTTCATATGTGAACCGATTTCCAGCAAAACCCTCTAAAACTATTGGCCCTCCTGGTAAACCAGAAGGCAACACAACACACAAGGTGTATTGTGCAGTCTCACCTGAGATAGTTCTATGGGTGACTGCAATTATCAGGTTCCTACAGTCTAGGAAAGAGTGGGGACCTAGGATTGTAAATGATATTTCTCAATCCTTAACTGATTACTCAACTTATTATTATTAATATCTATTAATTTATTAAAACCTAACATGCGATCAAATAGGTCTATCTAACCACATATGTGTAAATCAGTCATTAACATGAATTAAGGATGATAAGCCATTAAAATAAAGTAAATAACCATTCATTCATCACACAATAAATAGGTTTTACCATGGTTCACCCCGTCTTGGGATATGTCCACAAAGATCTAGATTCTTAGGCTATTTATTATGTTGTTGCAATAAATGGTGTTGCACACACTACAATTTTGATCATACAATTATGAGAATATGTACCACAACCTTGGTGAGGTGGACTAGATCACAACAGGATCCTCAACCTATGATCTAACCCTGAAAATATGGCCTACTTGGCCCTTCTATAGATCAACAACTTATGGAATTATGGCACAATAACTCAAAAACCCGAACTACTACTTCCAACCCCCACCTAGACCTTCTAGGTTCTTATTTATACTAACTTACAAGCTTCATAGCTATTACAATCTCTTACCAAAACCCTAACCCTGACATAGTTTCTGTTATCACTGAAATTTCATCCGCAAATGGTTACAGGAATCCAACAGCTTCAAATAGTTATGAGTTCACCCATGGAACAAAATTAACAAAAAGGCATTTCCAAAAGGTCCAAAACTATACAACTAGTTATAAAATTAAGGTGCACTATGACTACACAGGGCACACACGCACATGCGCCATCCATAAACGCAAGAAAAATGCACATACACACAATGCACGACTGTGGTCACTAAAATCCATGCATACCTGAGAACGACACATTTATGAGATTGGTCGGCCTCCCACCCACTTCTAGTTCATCTTCCAAGTTGATTTGAAATCCAAATCTCGGCTGGATCCGACTAGGTGGTTGGTCAAAGACCTAAAAATGCCCTAAACAACCCCTTTTCACACTAAAAGCTAGTTGCACAATACCTCAAAGTGATTCTATACAACAAAGCCATGGGTGCACCACATTTTCAAGGAATTCATTTGCAAGGTTATGCTACTACTATTCTCTTGGGGAATCCTCTTTTCTCATCAAGAGCATACTAACATCATTACATTTGGGCAATCCATCTCACCTCTTGAGTGGATTAGCTTGGGATTCTTTCACCATTTTTTTCAAAGTTGTAAGAAGAGCTTAGTTGTGGGGGTCCAAGAGCCCTTCCTTGGAGGAAGAAGGGACCCAAAGTCCTCTTTCTTCTTGGTGTTTTATTTTCACTAATATAATCCTTGCCATTGGTGACATGATTCTTATTGGTTTTTTGTTCTTATGTCCTTATGCTCAATAGTTTAGTTGTTCTTTCATTTCTTAGTTTAATTCTTAGCTTAGTCTTTTATGTTTCTTTTTCTAACCCTTTCCTTTACTGTTGTCTTGCTTAGCTAACCCAACTAAGCTTGTAAGCACCTCTATTTTGCTCATTTAGGTGAAAAAAGAGGCGCAACAGATTGGCGACTCTGCTGGGGAAAGGTACCAATTTCCTACCCCATTTGGGTTTTTCTAGCTCTTCTTTTGGTTTATTTAACCCGCAGGTACCTTAACTAGCCCAAGCCAACCTACAAAACACCCAATTCAAAACTGAATTGAGAGAATTCCATTCGGAATTTTCTTCACGGCCGTGTGACAGGTGTGCGTAGGTTTATTGGCGCATAGTCGCGCATTGTGCGCATGTGCGCCAAAGTTACTGTGTTTTTCAGCAACCTCCGTGCACTTGCGCCCAAAAGTCTATTTCGGTTCGTGCATTGGTTCTTAGTGAACCTCTGTCTACTCTGAGGCCCGCGCACCTATGTAGAAAAATACACATTGTAAGCTTGTTTGTGTTTTGGGGAAGACCCCTAGCCTTCTGAAAAATGATTTCATGCATCTTGTAATCTACACCACACTTAGTTCCCTCTCCATATAAAGGGATTAGTCAAAACACATAGGCACTTAGGGGGTTTAAAATCATTATTTCCTCTTTTGCTTTCATTTTTCCACATGGATGGCTTGCTTTGACTAAAAGTATAAATTGGAATCATTTGTAATCACATAAAACTTGCATTGGGACTAGAAGTTGGATAACAATCATTTAGTATGCTCTTCTCTCGCGCTTCAAAGTAACCTTGAGAATCAGAAAAAGGTTGTAGGACAATTTCATCTCCCTTAAAAAGACTAAAACCTTTAGGTGAGGACAACAACCCCCTCGAGACTCCTCTTAGTTTATTTTTCAAACACATCTCAAGATTTTAATGGGCCCATACATGCCCACATGCTACAAAGATAGGATAGTGTTGAAATTTACTTTCTTAGATTAAATCACTAGGGAAGTTTAAAGGTTTTGTAACGGGCCCATACATGCCCACATGATCGCAATATAGGATAGTTTCAAAGCTTTCTTATATTAAATCACAATGGGGAGTTAAAGGAATAGTAAAGGACCCACATGTCTACATGTTAGCTTCCTAGGGAATTTTGAATTACGCAAGGTTGTACCAAAGGCATTTAATTAATTAGGTAATCAACACTTGTAAGGACCAACCGAAGTCCATATGCAACAAGGTGACACCTAATTCATTAAAACATTGGCACACTTTCACTCATTCACACACAAAAGTCACTTATCACTCACATAGTTTTCATTTCGAAATGTGGAGGTCAAAGTAAGTTTCCTCCAAAGGGATTCTGAAACACCCCTCCCTTTTCTTGACAAAACTATCCACTCCCATTTAATTTCAATGAGATTGGTTCACACCCCCAGTCTCTCAAACAAACCACATCTAATTTTTTTCTAAAAACTCACTAAGTTTTCCTCCATAGGAGGTGCCAAAATAATTTTTTTAGTCTATGTAGGATTTTGGGGATAGGCATCCAAATAACTCCCCATTATCTGGTTCTCACATTGTCAAAACAATAGAATTTGTCAAATAGGGAACTGTAAATCCTCCAAGTCAAGTGTTCCTAACACCATAAGGCAGGGAGATACCCATGAAGGGTTGAAGGCTGAGGTCTGGTTGTTCTGTGCATCCCCCCTTGAGGCACCCACCTCTTGGACGAGATCCAACCCGTGACCCATTTCTTAGGTCAAAAATCTAAATGATGCACTTTGACCGAGGTACCTAGTGACCAAATTTTAGGACATCTACGCAGGTGGCAATTGTGGGCTTCAATTGCACCTTGATCAAATTTTGTGTGGCTATTGGGAAATATCACTAGCTCTTTCAGGATATGCCCCCTTTACCCCTCATTATAACTGATTACTTCATCCTTCACTAGTTTCTCTTCCAGTGACTTCAGACCCCACTGTTGAGTACTATTGGAAGGTCCAATGCTATTTGAGAGGAAGGACGTTACGTATTTTAGGACACGAGCATTTGTTTTCTTTGATCCCCCATGCGAAAAAAACCCACTTATCCACATATATGCTTCTTTTTCAAAATACTTTATGTATGATGCACTTCTGATTACATTTGATTTAAATATATATCGTGTAAATTTCAAAAATTGCAGCAAACACTCTTGTTTATTTATTGCTCTCACCACCATCCACACATATCCACTCAGCTAGTCAGACATCATAGGGGACCCATAGAATCCTCGTCGTTCCAGACACTTGTTGAACCTCCCTCCTATTTTAGGGGGAGTTCTTAGTCTTTCCAACTCATCGGCTCCACCTTCTCACACCCTTGTGAGTGCCAGTGTCTTAGGATCATCTTTGCTTGGTTCCAACTTACTTAGGTCCAATTCCCAAGGTCCACTGTCAAATTGCTCTCATTTACACGAAAGCGGGGGGCCAACTTCCTCTCAAGGGGGAAGTACCAACCCACTTAGCCCCCCTCAAGGGTCAGGTTCATAGAACACTCACACCATGGCTGGAACTAATCCTTCGCCACCACTCTAGATTCCATATTTGGCCTCTCTTAACATACCAGATCTAAGAAAACTCACAAATGATCCTATATTGCATGATTCCACATGGCCTGCAATGGATACCAAACTACCTTCATACATCCCCAAGTTTGAAGGAAAGGCAGGGGATGACCCTGCCAACCATGTCATGAATTTCCACTTATGGTGCTCTTCCAACAACATTATGGATGATTCCATCTGAATACGATTATTTTAACGCATGCTCACTAGCCCATCAACCAAATGGTATGTAGACGAAAAATCGGGGTCCCATGCGACTTTCGAGTCCTTGGCCAAAGCATTTTTGACCTTCTTCCAATTACCAATCTGCCATGACAATGGTCTTGAACTACTCTCTAATTTTAAACAAACCTCAACCACACATATCGTTGATCACATTCACGAGTGGAATCAACGATGTAGTTTGTGCAAAGCAGAAACCACCAAACAATAATGTCTTGATTGGTTTCTCAGATCACTTGTCTCTCTCCTCGGTAAAGATGTGGCTTCCACCTTCCCTCAATCGAAAGAAGAGGCCATTAGTAAGGCTTAACAATATGACCTCATCTATTCACAATCAGGGTACTTGTACACAGTACTTCCTAGTCTCCCAAAACCTGTGCCATTTGGCCAAGACAAACACGGGATGTCTCACTCAGTAGACAGATTGATTGGTAATACCATGCAACATAGTCTGTTAATGTTTATGCCATTATTAAAGTTATTTGCATTTCATAAGATAAGAGCATAATAAGAACAAGATCACTGAGAAATACACATCCACAAGAGACACAACATTTATCCTAGGAAACCCTCTAGGGGAAGAAAACCCAGCAAAAAATTCCTTATCATAAATAGCTTATACAAAGTTCAAGAGATAACTCAACCAATACAGAAATTCCTCCTCCAAGAGATGTGCCACCCTTCTTCTCCTCTCTCCAACTTGTAATTGTAGCTTGCCTCATAAGAGAATGAGCAAGTAAAGTGTGTGTTATAAGTGAGGCACTAGCCTCTTATTTATATCAATCCGGCACATGTGAAGAGTCACCATATGGCAGGGTCGACCTCTCACACTGGGTGGGTAAATCCACCTTTAATTAAATCTGGCCCTTTCATTATAACAGCTAGGGCCGACTTCTTATTCTACACATTGTAATTGTCTGATGACCAATCCGCAAAAGGGGATTTTGTCCTTATACAATTACCAACTTGATTAATCCTCAATGGGGATTAATCTAATAATAAAAATAGTAATAATGACATGATTAATCCACAATGGGGATTTAATCCAATAACAAAATAATAAGAATGCTCTTCGCAGTTACATTATTTCAACACTCCCCCTTAACAAGAAGGGTATTCTTCATCAGTCTTCATC
>ML784170.1:197536-210243 GCA_009831015.1 Picea engelmannii
GCAATGATTCTCTGAGCCCTGATTGAGTCCTTCTGATGCTTCGCTTTCTCTATGGCATCTTCAGGTTCCTTCACATCTTCTTTGATAAATCTTGATAGGTCATTCTCTGCAAGGATCAGACCGATCCTATACTTCCAGGCATGAAAGTTGTCTATGCTTTCCAATTTCTCAACAAGCTTTGTGCTTGCAGACATTTTGTACTTTCTGGTAACAAAAATGACCAAAAATTGAAAATGCTCAAAATCAAATTTTGATCATACCAGGAGGTGCGATTGGCTGAGGCGAGTAGCCTAGTGTCTTCATATTTGAGAAAATCCAAATTTTACCCCTTCAAATCTGCTCTACGGATTTCTAGACTGGTGCTTCTGGTACTTCTGGTACTCTGGTATTTCTGGTACTTCTCGTACTCTGGTTTTCTGGTACTTTGTGAAACTAGGGTTTCACTTTCTGGAGGATCTATCCACTGAAAAGGTGTGCTCTAGGTGACAAATTGATCCTTAGGGGAGGGCACAACTTTCTAGGGTGATAGATAGCTGAAAACACTCACTTTTTCAAAACCCTAATTTTGGGGTCCGGTAACAATGACGTTTTTCCTCTTGCAGATTGTGCTTTCTTCAGGTTGGCTCTGATTCCATGTTAATGTTTATGCCATTATTATAGTTCTTTGCATTTCATAAGATAAGAGCATAATAAGAACAAGATCACTGAGAAATACACATCCACAAGAGACACAACATTTATCCTAGGAAACCCTCTAGGGGAAGAAAACCCAACAAAAACTTCCTTATCATAAATAGATTATACAAAGTTCAAGAGATAACTCAACCAATACAGAAAGTCCTCCTCCAAGAGATGTGCCACCTTTCTTCTCCTCTCACCAACTTGTAATTGTAGCTTGCCTCATAAGAGAATGAGCAAGTGAAGTGTGTGTTAGAAGTGAGGCGCTAGCCTCTTATTTATATCTATTTGGCACGTGTGAAGAGTCACCATCTGGCAGGGCCGACCTCTCACACTGGGTGGGTAAATCCACCTTTAATTAAATCTGGCCCTTTCATTATAACAGCTGGAGCCGACTTCTTATTCTACACATTGTAATTTTCCAATGACCAATCCGCAAAAGGGGATCTGGTCCGTATACAATTACTGACTTGATTAATCCTCAATGGGGATTAATCTAATAATAAAAATAGTAATAATGACATGATTAATCCACAATGGGGATTTAATCCAATAACAAAATAATAAGAATGCTCTTCGTAGTTACATTATTTCAACATAGTCCACAACCCCAACAACCACCAATGTATGGCACACCTAAAAATCCGTCGGCATATGAAAGAACCCCTTATTATCTTCCACCCCCTTATCAACAACCATAACCTATTTCCCTTCCTCCACCCCTCAGTGGGCCACCACCAGGACCCACAATACATCCACCAGTCCAAACAAGTTCTAGTACTCCCTCTACCTTAGCTTATACTCTAAGTACTAGCGAAAGCACCACGCCTTCCTATGTACCTTACATATCATTACCCCCACAGAATCCGTACTTTTGATTTCCTGGTCCCCCACTGCCCATGGCTCCACCACAAGGACAACCTCATGCTGGGGTGAATTTTGTTCAACCCTCTCCCATTCAACAATATCAAAATTTCAAAGAGCTAAATACAGAAAATCCAACCCATCCTTCGAATAATGCCAAAAAGAAAGGAAAAAACCGGAACAATCACAACCTAGGTCAAGGCGGGAATCACCCCCAACAGAACCAACCTACCGGGGGCACTCAAAACCCCCAGGGGGGAAATAACAACAAATGTCAAGGGAAAAAATAACAATAATCTTCGAACCAACTTCCCTTGTGCCCTTTGCGGTGAGTTTGGTCATTATACTCATCATTGCCCCCAAATCACTGATTTTAAGAGGATGAAAGACTCGGGAAATGGACCACATTCTTCAGCACCACCTGCCCCTCAGTAGGCCCCACAAAAATACGTGCAACAACCTCGCCCAACCATGCTTCATAAACCCATTCTACACAATGGTGTGATGAACACCCAACAGGACATGTAGCCTACCCCACCATAGTTGGGACAATATCTCAATCCAAAAAATCCCGCAGATCATACTATCCTCCTCACCAGTGAGGAAGAAGTCCTTTTGCAAACATGTAGTCGTCAATACCGAGCACCCACTGAGTCTCCTCCCATTCGCCCAGAAACACTGCGAGCACCAACGGGACCCCCTTTGATGATCCCTCGCCCTAACGCGAAAAAACCTCTTCGCATCCCTCGCATCCCATTGCGCAGGAATGTCCACAACCCACAGGCTAGGGTAGCTCATAATTACAGTTTGGTCGATGAATTAGCACAATCCTCAACTACCATGTTAGTCTTAGAAGTCCTTCAAACTTGTCCCACTCAACGAAAATCATTACTTTCCACCTTGGGGGAAATCGACCCCATGGAGACTCAACTCATCACATTTGATCTCGACAATGGGGAGCCTTGTCTTCCCGCTCTCATCACTTTTCAAATCCAAGTGAAAATTCAAAAAATCACAGTTCATCGATGCATCATCGATGAAGGGGCATCCACATGCATCATGCCCAAATCTGTATGGCAGAAAATTGGTTCCCCTGAACTCATACCATCTGCCATTAACTTAAGAGATTATGACGGACAACCATCTTCTCCCAAAGGACTTTTCCAAAATGTCCCTATAGAACTCGGGGGTAAGACCATTCTCATCGACATTGAAGTTATCGACGCCCCACTTGATTACAATATCTTGTTCGGTTGTAGTTACATGTATTCTATGAAGGTAGTTGCCTCTTCTGTCTTTCGAACCATGATGTTCTCCCATAATGGGAAGATCATTACAATTAACCAAGTTTCAAGTTATGAGCGTAAACCTTCTACCAACATTGATAACATTCTCCCTCTCATCCACTCTAATCATGAAGCATACCCACTCATCGAAATGGGTCCTGGAATTTTCAAAGACCCATCATTGTTAGGAACTTACCATGGTGCGCCATTGCTCCTTCATCCTTCCAATCAGGTATGTGTCATATCAACCAATGGAACTGACATTGAGAATACCCTTCCTCCCAGGGAGGCTTCTCTCATATCTGACGTCCCACTAGTCGCAGAGCCCCTCCCTCACGAGCCTCCTGGGAACTCGTCGACTCCACTAGTTCACGATTTCACCTCACCCCAAGGCCATGTCCCAGTTTGGGAAACAGTTCCCCAAGCCATTACTCAAATCCCCTTCTTTTACCCTCCACTAGGCATACAAGCTTTCCAAGTGGTCACAATGCTTACTCTCCCTAATATGGTGTTGGAAATCCTAGTTTGGTATTTGCATCCACTAGAGATGGTTCCTCAACCATCCCTTTTCCCCCAAAAAGAAGGAATCCCAATGACGATTCCCATACTCACTCCCACCATACCCTCTACACCCCCACTCACTAACATCCCTGCCATAGCTGGGGGCAAGCGAAAGAAGAAGGAGCCCATAGCTCCACTTCCCCCATGCATCAAACCTCCTTGCATGCTATGTGAGAAAGATGGACACCCAACCAACAAATTCCCATCTTTACCTAGGTTACGTAACCTAATTCAACTCAATCAAACACTATCACCATTTGTCCCTTTCGAAAATACTGCCACTACCTCCCCTAACGAAAGTAGCAAAGGGCTGCGAACCAAATTCGCTTGCACCATATGTTTAGAATATGGCCATTATACACACCATTTCCCAATGCTACCTGACTTCCACCAGACATTAGTAGTAGTATGCCAAAGCTTCCAGCACGAACCCAATCTAGTTACATCATCCCTACCAAACATCACTGACATCCATTATGTCACGACTTCAGTCAATGAACGTATGAGATGCCCTTGCTCTCTATGCAAATCCTTAGATCATTTTACATACCAATGTCCTTTGATCATTGAATATAGGCAATGCCAATCGACCCTGATTCAAACCCCTACACCCCCTACAGAATCGATCATTAACCTTACCTCATCACTAGATATTCTTCATATCATTTCTCTTGAACCAGAGGCACTCCCTATTCCTCCGTGGTTCTTGGATGACTTATACGAGGATTTACCCCCAAATCCCCCCAATTCTCCCGTTCATTTCCCTACGAAAATTTTACCTGCAACTACCACTGGTACTCCTTAGTACCTCAATATTTGGTTTATGTCGAGTGAACCATCACAATCTCATTGCGTTGCTCCCCCTGCTTCTTCATCCCCAAAGGACAACCACACGGTGATAGTCACTGATATCACTCTTTTAGATCCCTTGTATTCCTGCCAATTCCACTATGATGAGGACATACTTGAGGAATTAAACACCCTTGACTACCCATGGGATGTGCTACACCATCGAGCGCTCTTATTTCCACAGGAAGCTTTCATGCTTCCTAACCAACACCCCATATACACAGTTGAAACCAAGGATTTTATCCCATCAGGGAATATCGACTGGTTCAACAACCCCATCTCTGCCCCCGATGCTTTTGAAGAAGGAAATATGGCCAACATTTCCCCTACCATCAAAATCAATATTTCCATCCAAAATGGAGTCGTCGAGGAAATCACCATTGGCGCCACATGCACTCCTCAAGATATCACAGCCTATAAAGCTCTCTTCCAAGAATATTGGGATATTTTTGCCTGGTCATACACAGAAATGATTGGCCTTGATTCCTCTATTGTTGAACATCACATAGACACATGGCCTGATATCACACCGATTCGCCAAAAACAACAACCGCTACACCCATCCAAAGAAACGACCATCAAATCTGAGATTGACAAATTACGCGCGGCTGGGTTCATCTACCCCATCGCCTATACCTCATGGGTTTCCAACCTTGTACCCATTAACAAAAAATAGGGCATTATCCATGTATGAATGGAATTTCGCGATCTCAATCACGCATGTCCGAAAGACAACTTTCCAACACCTTTCATAGATCAAATTATCGACGACTGCATAGGCCATGAGGCTTTGTCCTTCATGGACAATTTCTCTAGTTATAATCAAATCAAATCCATCCAACCCATCAATACAAAACTGCATTCACCACCCTTGGGGTAATTTTTCATATCGTGTCATGCCTTTTGGCCTAAAGAACACCGGCACAGCTTTCCAATGGGCCATGACATACATTTTTCACAATCTATCTCATATCATCCTCGCATACTTGGATGACCTCACAGTCCGATCCAAAAAACGCACCCAACATCTTGATGATTTACGGACCATCTTCCAACGGTGTCATCAATACAACATCCGCTTGAACCCCCTCAAGTGCATGTTTTGCGTCACTGTTGGGAACCTCCTCGGATTCATCGTTTCCCAAAATGGTATTACAATGGATCCCCTCAAAGTCCAGGCCATCACATAAATTCCACCCACCCAGAATTTACGCCAACTCCAGAGCCCTCAAGGAAACACTAACTTTCTACGACGATTTGTCCCAGACTATGCCACTCGAGCACACGGTTTCATTCGATTACTACGCCACGACATCCCATTTCACTGGGATGAACATGCCCAAAAAGCGTTCGATGATCTTAAAATGGCACTTTCCAATGCCCCTTTAATTAGTTCACCCGACTATAATCATGACTATATCCTCTACATATTAGCATCAACTGTCTCAATAGCATAAGTTCTCGTTCAAATTGGCAATGAAAAACATGAGCACGTCATTTACTACATTAGTAAAAACCTTTCAGGGCCACCCTCGAAGTATAATCACGAAGAGAAACCAGCCCTTGCATTCATCCTCGTAGTCCAGAAACTGTGCCAATACATTTTTCTTCGCACGACTAGGGTCATAGAAGATTCCAAACCTCATTCCGGGAGCTCCGGGTGTCCATTTTTCGATCCGTCTTTAGCCATGAGATCAACATCCCATCATCTACATCAAGACAGTCCCCGGGCCATTTTTTATCCTTAGCCCCTGGGGCACCATTTTTGCATACCCTGTCCAGGTACGCATGCTTATGTTCAAAATTATCAAATAAATGCTTGTATGTTCGATTCTCATCAAATATTGTTCACGTCAGGTATTTTGTTTTCATGTGTGTAGGTACTTGGTCATCATACATCAGCGCAACCCCTTCAGGTATATAATCAACACTGGCATGTAATCATTCCCTCTGAATCTCAATTGCATCTCCAGTCACACCCTCTAAAATTTTCCTTTAGGATCCCCATCTCCGGCTCTGCAGTACTGACACCTCCATTTCATTTTGGGTACTGTCACCCGGTAGCACTCTCCCCCACATGAGTTGTCCCATTCATAGCACATTTTGGCACTTTGACACTCATGTTGTTTTTTAACCCTATAGGTATGGGAGTCCCGATAGTCTTACATCATGTCGTGAATCAGCCACATACTCCTTCTCCTCATTTTTCTAGCTTTCCCAAATGGACTCCCAAGTTATCTCTTCAAGGTTCTATTTTGACTGCGCCTCCACAGTATCATTAACCCTCCATTTCATCCACAATCAATTTTCCCATTCACAAATTTCCCTCCATTCCATCTACCTCATACAGAAACCCAACCATGGGGCCCCCAAACTCCACCAGTTCTCCAAGCACATTGCACCCTCAGCGACCCAACCATATTCCATTAGGGCACCCATTTCTGTAGTTGTACACTCATCCCAAATTATTCTTTATTCATTTGATATTTGTAAAAATCCTTTGTTTCCAACATTTACATATCTTTTTGTCGCCCCCTTCAGCGACCTTCTTCCCTCTTTTGGCCAACGCAACCCATGTTTCCCTTGGTTGGGGCACTCCTTATCATCTACCCTTGTTGACATCGTCCATATACTCCGAGTATCCCACAGGCCATGTACCTCTTCTCTCTGAGTTTTTTCACTTTGTCCCACCTCTGGCACAACTTATCCCACGTCTTGTTGTCCCCCTGACACTCGACCTCGTTGAATGGTTGTGGCCACTTATACTTCGCATATACCCCCAACCAAGGGCAGTCTTGAGTCTTCATACATCTTGACTTCGTCCATGTACCTCCTTAGTTCCTAACCTCACCTAGTATATTTCACGAAGCCCTTTGCTTCTTGGAGTCATGTCCCCCTTTTGTCGACATCAACACAGTTTCTAGAAGGGCGATAGTATCTTGAATCTCATTTTCCCTTCCAATGAGATGTCTCAGATGGCACAGGAAGAACCATAATTGCTCCTTGCTGTCGTTGACCCCCATAACATTCGACTTCAACAATTTCTCATGTTACGATGGGTCTTACTTTGCGACTATTGCAATTATTTCTTATATATTTTCCGAAGACCTCTGAACTTGGCTGGGCTATCAAATCCATGATACTCCTTACGGGTGTTAGTGCCTATTGTTCAGAGTATGTTCCTCCTCATAATGGTCCTCTTCCTTTATCACAACTTCCCCCAAGGGCGTTGCAGTTTTCTACATCAACACACTATTTTAGTTACCATGCAACACCCTTCCCTTTTGAGTTACATGACATGAGCATGGGGCATGCCCATCTCGTTTGTACACAATTTATTTTTACACACCTTATGGAAGGTTGGGTCCTACAGGTTCCCTTCTCCCTCCAATGGGTCACTCTTGATACTCTCACTATCGCTCTCTCTTACAACGACACTCTCAGTAGAAGAAACATTGATGAATTTTGGCTATACATATGCTCCTAACCTCATCCATCAGGGGGCATCTGTTATCACTGAAATTTCGTCCGCAAATGGTTACAGGAATCCAATAACTTCAAACAGTTATGAGCTCACCCATGGACCAAAATTACCAAAAAAACATTTCCAAAAGGTCCAAAACTATACAACCAGCTATAAAATTAAGGTGTGCTATGACTACACAGGGCACGCGCGCACATGCGCCATCTAGAAACGCAAGAAAAGTGCACATGCACATGATGCACGACTGTGGTCGCTAAAAGCTATGCACACCTGAGAACGACACATTTATGAGATCGGTTGGCCTCCCACCCACTTCTGGTTCAGCTTCCAAGTTGATTTGACATCCAAATATCGACCTACCACCCAACTAAGCTTGTAAGCACCTCTATTTTGCTCATTTAGGTGACAAAAGAGGTGCAACGGTTTCTTTTCCTACTTGTGTGCCTTTCATGATTTCCTCCTTTGCATGCATATTTTCCTTCCAATTGTCTTTTTCCAAATTAATCTTTACCTTCCAAAAATGGACTTTTCCTGAAAATCAGCCTACACCCAACAAGTTGGAAGTTATTTTTTGAAGTGATATTATTATATGAATTGAATTCATTAAAAGAATGATATACCACTAGGCACGGTAAAGGATGAAGTCCTGAGATAAATATAAAATCTATCATCTTTTGAATGCATTCATATGAAATAATAACATGCCATGATTTTATTGGTTATGAGTTAATAACCAAATCATTAAAGGGGTATGACCTTGTTGTAGAGATAAATGTCTGTAAAGCTAGTCATGTGTGAGACCATGACATGGTTGGTCATGGAAAGTTTATAGTTCCACACAAGTATCCAATGAAATTCCTACTTATAATTAATGTTTGGACTACAACCTTTTTTCTAACATTGAGGAGCACCACATGCTTTTATTCTTGGTGTAGTGTTTGTCTCGAAAATGAATGAATCCAAATGGTTGAGAAATAATTAGGAAGTCTATGGATGATGTGTTGAATCATTAGATATACCTTCCAATTCACCATGGTGGGATGCATGACTTAGATAAAGGGCATTATGAAACCAATGCAAGGGTGCATTGAATAGTATGCATGAATAAATCATGAAAGTGTGAAAGTGGTAGTTTGCACACATGCATGATAAGGTAGAGCTGTGTATGCTTCAAGACATTATTGAATGCATTTTGGCAAATTCATGTATATATTGTAGTTCATAGAAAATATTATGCTAACAACTGAAATGTTGTAACTATGACCAACTTATGAAGTTGATAACATTTCGAGAGTTGTTAGACATTGCAACAAAATAAGTTGCAGGATAAAGTAGTAACATGAGGATAGACAACAAAACAAATCTGCCAGGGGAACATAGTAATGAAAACAATGATGGATAGAAAAAGGAAAATATTGGTTTCTGATAGTACATGTACAAAGAATGATAATCTCATTCCAATTAATCAATGAATTGATAGTTGTGATTGAATTGTTAAGTGTAAACAATTTTGAGATATTTTTGTGAACTTTTTAAATTAGTACAATAAAAGAATGTAGTACATGAAATACTGACAATCTGTTTGGATGAATGCAAACTAGGAGTAATGAAGAAAAAGTGGTTCAAGTATGAAACTATTGAAATCCATAAGAAATATTGATTCTTGCTGCTACAACAACCAAGAAATTATGATATGGAATCTCATAATTGGGGAAATTTGAATTTCCCTTATAAAACAAATTTGAATTTCTAAATGAAAATTTCATGCTATTATCTCATGAAGAATGTATGTGTTTAATACATATGGGATGATGGTTATTGAATCTATAATGCTTTGGAAGAAAAGATACCATTGGGACAGTAGAGCCCTAGGATTTCTATAGAGATTTGACCCTTGATGGGGGTCTGGCAATGAGTTGGCACTCTCCTTGTATGTGAAATACTTGGCAATATGGATTGCCAGAAGACTATGTAGAAATGAAGGGATGCCTAATCCTAGAAGAGTGAGTGCAACAAGGAAGAGGCAACTAAACAATGCATATGGCATGGTGGCTAGAATCATGAAGGTGTGTCAGAAAACAACAGTGAACAAAATTATTTCCTGAAACAGATCTCTGGAGTAGAGAAAAATAATCACAGCTGATGTATGGAGACATGAATTATTCACTTGGAAAGAAGAGCACCAGAAAGAAACAAGCTTCAATAGGAAAGACATGGATATTTTTGAAGATTTGTTTTTGTACATCATATATAATGCATTGAGGAAAATGCATAAATAAGGGGAAGAGGAATGTAATACCCCAGGTTGATCCCTAGTTGTAATTGTACATATTATTTATAAGATGGTGAGCCAAGATATTAAAGGCTAGAGTGCATGTGTGATTATTAGGCTAGATAGACTATATGCTAAAAGGCTAGTGAGAATATCATTGTAATATGTAAGGACACTCATATTATTAATAAAAATACATCATCGTTGTAGACCAAACATAAAAAATGAGTATGGGGGATAGAATTCCACTAGAAGGGAAGGAGGCCTAAGAGTATAGGAAGAGGGGCTAAGCCAAGGGGGCTTAATCCCAAGGGAATATTACAATAGTGTTTCCTAAAATATAATTATATGATATTTTATCCTAAGTTCCTAAGGATGGGGAACATATCACCAAGTGGGGGAAAGTGGGACAATATAGTTCCCAAAATGACAAGTGTCAAGTTGGGGACATGCAAATATAAAGTGGGAAATTGGTGTAATTTCCAGGATTCCCATCATTATTTCTATGAATCCTATGATTTGTACCTTTTGTCCATCCATCGTTGGTACCTATAATTGGAAATATTTGGAGCTGATGGTAACCGATAAATCTGGGTAATTAGAGTTGAAGAAGCATGTTTTCAGGAGTGCGTACATTTTGAAGAAGCAGGTTTTCAGTCCCGTGTGCATTCTGAAGAAGTGGGTTGTAAGGCCCGTGAGAATTCTCTCTGGGTGAGATAACTACTAGGATTTGTTTCCATGTTGATCCGAATCAGATCTAACAAGAACAATTGGCTATCGATATAGGACACAAAGATGAAAAACACATGCATTGTTAAGGCTATGAGTGATGGAGGAGATTGACTTGTTGGCGTGAAGAGCCCCATGTCATCATGATTGATGTCCAATTTTGTATGTAATGTATGAAAAGTCAGGTAGTATATGGTTGTATGAAAATGAATAAAGAAACACTCATAATACCTTTCCCACGTGGAATAAAATACAAATAAATAAATAAATGGAGGAGAGATGAATTGGAGAGAATTTGAAGCATTGGGGATGCCTGGCCTTCCATTTATTCTTCCAGTCAACTCAACATTCTATATAATGTATCCCCACAAAGAAAAAATTGGTTCTTTTCCTGTGAATGATGTAGAGAGGCTTCCCAGATGTTACTAAGGAGCATAGACATGTACCATAGAGCATGCAACTTTCCCATTGTTGAATAAATAAGAGTCTGACTAAAGCCAAAAGAATGACGATTTTCCCATTTTGGGTTTCTAGGGTAAAAATATGGGTCTATGTGTGATTATTGTCATGGTTTATGTTTGATTAGGAATGTTTAATGTATGCACTATGATTTAATGGTCGTCTGTGTATATTCTAGAGTTGTGAAATTCATATTGTTATTTATGAGATTGTTTTATATTAATATGGTTCTCAGTGGTTTAATACACTAGACTAAAAACTCTTTAATTGTAACAGTGCAATGATTTTAGAGGTTGAAAATTGATGACCCTCCTCCCAGAGTCATTGCTATTCATTCAGGGTTTTCTAATTTTTTTTCCAATCGTTGAGATTATTCTTGACCTTGTTGGGTGTTTTTCCTTTGGCCATAAATAATATACGTTAGACATATCTAAGTTTGGGGTTGTCTGGGCATGAGGATATTGTAACTTAGCTGACTAACATAAGTAGCTTGAGAGGGAGAGAATCTAAATAATAGAAAACAATTGAATTATACTAGCATTTAAAAATGCTACTAGGTCAGATGTTGTAGACATGTGAGAACGCCCAGAACACCATCCAATTGCAACTAGATGAATTCCATATGCTTATTCGATAATTATTGTCTCAACTCCTTTCCTCCAGCTCAACTACGTCAGTAACAACAACAAAGAAAAGAAATCCAACAATAATAATGCCTCCCTAGGAGCCTCAAGATCCCTCTCTAACTGAATAATTAACATGCATTTATTTTTTTCTTTTTGTATAATGAGGAGCAACAATAGCTATGCTTTAGCCTCTACCAAATTTCAGTCTTTTCTCTACATTGTTTCTTTAGATAGACGAAGGATAGAAAAAAAACATGGTTCAAACTATATGGACATAAGATCTATTTCTTTGCTATTCGTCTGGTTTCCCTAGTGGCATACCAATAGCTAAGAATTTTTGTATGAATGATTTACAACTAGAATAATATAATTTTCCACATGTACTTACAAAAAAAGAAGAAGTTATGTTGCATTGTAACATTAAGAGTTTTGGCCGTGGTTGACATTGAAAGGTTGAATTCAACATTATATCACATTGCGACATTAAGAGGTTGATAATAATAATAATTATTATTGATTTAATTAATCGAGTTTATTTTTATGTGAACTTTGGAGTATCTATATTCTTTTGTTTTAAATTCCTTATAACTTCATAGATTATATCTAAATTTTTAATGAGGTAATTTCTAATTTTTTTTTTATCATTGAAATGGATCTATGGAATAACATGTGCATTCATGTGATATTAAAGAGTACCCCTATTTTCACTAGATATTGATAAATACCTCCCAAAATCTTTTTTGGAAAATGCCTCCTAATACATCTTTCCAATTAAAAAAACCTATTTTTACTAGATACCCCTTTTTATACCCCCAAAATCTATAAACCCCTTGATACCCTCAATATCTACAATATATTAAATTTATTTTTCATAATTTTAAACCCCCATTTATGAATGA
>ML784170.1:210293-242788 GCA_009831015.1 Picea engelmannii
TCTGGGCATGAGGATATTGTAACTTGGGTGACTAACATAAGTAGCTCGAGAGGGAGAGAATCTAAATACTAGAAAACAATTGAATTATACTAGCATTTAAAAATGCTACTAGGTCAGATGTTGCAGACATGTGAGAACGCTCAGAACACCATCCAATTGCAACTAAATGAATTCCATATGCTTATTCAATAATTATTGTCTCGACTCCTTTCCTCCAGCTCAACTACGTCAGTAACAACAACACAGAAAAGAAAGCCAACAATAATAATGCCTCCCTAGGAGCCTCAGGATCCCTCTCTAGTTGAATAATTAACATGCATTTATTTTTTTCTTTTTGTATAATGAGGAGCAACAATAGCTATGCTTTAGCCTCTACCAAACCAAATTTCAGTGTTTTCTCTACATTGTTTCTTTAGATAGACGAAGGATAGAAAAAAAACTTGGTTCAAACTTTATGGACATAAGATCTATTTCTTTGCTATTTGTTTGGTTTCCCTAATGGCATACCAATAGCTAAGACTTTTTGTATGAATGATTTACAACTAGAATAATATAATTTTCCACATGTACTTACAAAAAAAGAAGAAGTTATGTTGCATTGTAACATTAAGAGTTTTGACCGTGGTTGACATTGAAAGGTTGAATTCAACATTATATCACATTGCGACATTAAGAGGTTGATAATAATAATAATTATTGATTTAATTAATCGAGTTTATTTTTATGTGAACTTTGGAGTATCCATATTCTTTTGTTTTAAATTCCTTATAACTTCATAGATTATATCTAAATTTTTAATGAGGTAATTTCTAAATTTTTTTTTTATCATTGAAATGGATCTATGGAATAACATGTGCATTCGTGTGATATTAAAGAGTACCCCTATTTTCACTATATATTGATAAATACCTCCCAAAATATTTTTTGGAAAATGCCTCCCAATACATCTTTCCAATTAAAAAAACCTATTTTTACTAGATACCCCTTTTTATACCCCCAAAATCTATAAACCCCTTGATACCCTCAATATCTACAATATATTAAATTTATTTTTCATAATTTTAAACCCCCATTTATGAATGAATGTGAGAAGATATTGGTCAACAAAGGTGAAACCCTCATGCTATTAAATATTGAAATGTAGTGTTAATATATTTGGTTGAGTTTGGTTGAACATGGTTAACCATGGTTGGCCATGGTTGACTATGGTTGATTATTGTTGACCAATTTTGACCAAGGTTGACTTTGGTTGTTTGTTCTTATCCATAGTCAAATATGGTTAACCATGTTGACTATGGTTCATGTTTGACCATGGTTGGCTATGGTCAATTAGGGTTATGTCATGTTGTGCCATACGTCTTGGTTGACTTATGTTGAATTGCTATATTAGTTAATGGTTGTGTTTCCTTGCAACATTCATAAAGGGTGAGGTCACGTCACAACATTCCTCAAGCTTTATATTGGATTGTAACATTTCTTAATGAGTATGTTACATTGTGTCGATTATATTGGTTGATTTATGTCAAATTGCTACTGCCTAAATGGTTATGTCTCATGGAAACATTCATAAAGGGTAATTTCACATTGTGACACTCCTAAAGGGTTATGTTTCACATTGTGACACTCCTAAACGGTTATGTTAGATTGCAACACTCCTTAATGGTTTTTTCACATTGTAATGATATTTCTTGACTTATGAAAATTTTCTATGCTTCTCAATAGTTCTATTGCATTGCAATGTTCACCAATTTTTTTTTTTTAATTATGATATTAAGAGTGTTAATCATGGTTGACATTAAAAAGTTGACTTCAACATTATGTCACATTATGGCATTAAGAGGTTGGTAATAATAATTATTATTTCTTTAGTTAACCAAATTTATTTTTATGTAAACTTTGAAGTATCTACAAGCTTGTGTTTGAAATTATTTATTACTTATAGAATATATTTAAATATTAAGTGTTAATACATTTTGTGCCATTTAAAAAAAGTTATTTCATTACTTGAAGAAAGAGGTGCATTCATATGTATGAGTGAGTGGTGTTAGAAAGCCAATAACTTCTTAATGGTTTCAAAGAAGATAAAGTTTGGGTATGGTTATCATAAACTATGTTTATTGGTAGTCTTTTACATAGTGTGTTCTGAGTATACTTATTTTTCACATAGTATTTAAAATCAATTTAATTTTAGAGAAGGAAACTTGACCTTATCACTGCGAGACAAGTTTCAATTTAATTTTAGAGAAGGAAACTTGACCTTATCACTGCGAGACAAGTTTTGATTTGTTTTGTTGGAATTGTTTTGAATTAAAAATGATATGATATTGGAAGTTGATGTTTCTCTATTTGGAATCAAATTAAAAATCTATTTAATTGAATGAAAAATAGATTTTTAATTTTAAAAAAGTTGTTATGTAATAAAAGATTTATGTTATTAGTACTTAGAGTAAATAATTGTAGAACATTAAAAAAAAACATGACATGATTAAATTAATTTAGTGTTATAGTAAATTTAATTTAACATTTTAATTAAATCAAATATTTTAACATACGAAAATCAAAATTCTTAAACTGGGTGATAGCAATTTAAAAATTAAACATATCTAAATTTGCAAATATGCTTGCTTCTCTTTCCTTTTTATTAAATGAAATTTTTATTAAAATTGAAATGTATAATTTAAAATAAAAATGATTGATATTAAACTTTAAGTTTAAGATTTTATAATATTATATAGTTTAATGTTTTACATTAATCATGGTTTTTTACTTCATTTTTATAAAATAAAACATCAATTTAAAAAATAAATACTTAACACTAACGCTGTATATTTAATTAATACTAAAAAGTACTTATTTTAATAACTTAATCCTTTTTTTAGCAATATTCTCACATATTTGGTTTTGTGGATTGGTTTAGGGTTTCTATTATCCCTTTTAATTTTCAACTTTAACCTACCTTCAAGCATGATGACGGTTGTGGGAGGGAACCTGACTCCCTCCTACAATGGAGTTCTTTGGGAAGTAATCATTCATGAGCAATTCATCATGGTTCAATCAAAACCCAAAAGAATTAGAATCTAGGAGAATCAACATGAAAAACGACAATGGATGGGCATCAGATTGTGTCAGAAGCCATAGATGGAGTGGAAGGAGAAGGGAACAAAAAACCAAAGGAAATAAAAATCTTCGGTCTGACCTCACAAAAGGAAGGAACAAATCATAAAAAAATCATAAAATGCATCCCCAAATCTAACAAAGTGACACAAATCAAGATAAACTCCACCAAAATAGGGCAAGACATTTAGAAAATGGACTATGTAGTCATAGGAAAGTTTATGGGTATATGACACTCAGAAAATGCCCTTGATTGATGGATCTTTACTGTAATTTTTTATAATTTGGAAGACATAAACAAATTCTTTGAATCGGGTCCCTACTTCTTCAACTCAACAAACCTATTCCTATTCCCCTAGAAAGAACAATTATGTCCCGAAACATATGACTTCTTAGTTGTCCCAGTCTAGATTGGACTCTATTCCCTGCCGCATGAATGCTAGGACGACGAGATCCTTGAAGCCATAGGAAATGTTCTTGGTTAATTTGTTAAGATATCATAAGTGACAAAGAAAGGTAAATACACAAGATATTCCAGAATATGTGCTTATATCAACGTCTCTCAAAATTTTCCTCATTTTATCTATCTTCGATAAATAATGGATGCAACCCTTAGATTATGAGCACATTCCATTCATATGTCGTAAATGTCATGAGAAGGAGCATCATTTCAGGTATTTCCCACTAAAAAAACACCAATTCAATTAAAAACCCACTCCAGATAAGGATGCAGAAGGGTTTGAAACCATTACTACAAAGAGGCAAACACCATGAAAAGAAAAAATTAGAAAGATCCAACCAATATGTATACCAAAAATCAATTTAAAAATATTCATACCTCTCAAGAGGAACCTCCCTCACACAACATTCCAATAGAGGAATATTCTACCATACAGGAGAAAGAACAAACCAAAGAAACTGACCAAGATGAGCAGTTCAAACGTCGAAAACTAATGGAGAAATCAGAAAAAGATAAGAAATATACTGATACAAATATGTTAATAAATTAGGAATACAAATGGGAAACAAAGTTTAGGGAAGAATCAAAGTTATCAAATCTATATCTGCAATCCATGACAATGGCATCATATAAGCAGGACCCAAATAGAATCCTAGAAAAACAGATCTAGCTAGTTAAAAAATCCCTAGTCTGAAGCAAAGAAAGGCACTCAGATCAGGCCAAAGGTAAGACACCCTCTTCCTCCTCTACTTTAGGAGTCAAATATCATTCCTCAAAATATATAAGAAATCAAACCAAATAAGAAAAAAAAGGAAGAAAATCAAACAAGCAACGCCTCCAAGAAATAGGTGAAATGCAAGTCAACTCTGGTAGAACCTCCCTGCTGACAAATTATTTCTCTCACAACCCCCAATGTTCCCCATGAAAATCCTCTCTTGTAATATAAGAGGCCTCAATGGTAATTCCAAACATAGAATGATGAAAAATCCTATCCTCAAAGAAAACCCCACCATCATCCTCATCCAAGAAACCAAATTCCCCAGTGATGTTCTCATCCAACTTTCTCCTAAACTCTAGAAGATCTCTTAAGCCATAGTGGCAGACACCCTTGGAATTGCGAGAGGTTTATCCATCCTTTGGAACCCTACTAAAATTTCTCTATCTTCTTTCTTCTCTACCTCCAAAACTATTTCTTCTCATTTCAATATTCTTGGTACTACATCCTTCGATTTTTCCAGTAATGTGTACAAACCACCTTCTACCCCATCTAAAAACCTCTTTGTCAACTCCCTCAAAGCCCTCAAAACCATCATTGGAAAAATTCACTATATTATTGGAGGTGATTACAACATAATCACTTCTCTTGATGAAAAACAAGGAGGTATTAGACAATTGGAGCAAGCCTATTCCCTTTTCAAAGAGCTCATCCCCAATATTAGTATTATTGACCTTCCCTTCTCTAAAAGAACCCATACCTGGAACTATCGCTTCATTGCATCCCATCAAGTGGCCTCAAGACTTGAAATATTTATGATCTATGACTCCCTCCCTCTTATTTGTCTTCACCTTCAATCCTCCATCCTTCCTTATGCTGGCTCTCACCACTAGCTAATAAAGCTTTACCTATCCTTTTCTTCTTCTTTCTGAACTTGTCCCTTTCACTTTGAATTATTTTGGACCTCTCATCCCTCCTTTATGAAGTATATTGAAGGTTGGTGGAAGGAAATAAAAAACATCCAAGGCATTCCTATGTATCGTTTCCAGTAACAACTGAAATTCATAAAAGATAAGATCAAAGTTTGGAATAAAGAAATATTTGGGAATATATTCAAAGATAAGAAAGAATTAGAAGACAAAATGGAACAAATATAACAACAAATGATAGAAAATGGCCGCTTATAAATATTGATATTTGAAGAAATAAAGATTCAAACCCAACTCAACATCAAAGACAAACAAAAAGAAACCTTATGGAAACATAAATCAATAATTCACTACATCAAAGAAGGTGAAATAAACAAAAAATTCTTTCACAGATCAACTATCAACAGACGACAAGAAAATTGCATTACTTCTTTAAAATCAACACAAGGAAATAAATTACAACAACACAAGGATATAGAGAAAGAACTTGCCAGACACTTCTCCCACCTCATGAAAGAACCCTTTGTTGAATTTTTATGTGAGATGATATAAGATTACAATGACGAGTGTTCCATATATAGAGAACATATGCTGACCATCCATGAAAGGAAGTGTCCCTTTGGATAATAAAAACATATTTATTATTGTTATTACTTATTGTATTTAATAATCAATATGTGCATTATTAATTATTAATCTAGGAGAATGTCTTCCCAATGTTGTCCACACATCAACACTCCCTCTCAATGAGGGAGACATTCTACAACATGACAAGTTTGTCTCTGAAGTATACAAACTTCTCCCTATACTCATGAAACCTATCTATTATTCCTTGAAGATGTCTCTCTCCAACCTAAATTGATGGGAAACTCCCCCTGTGGCTCTCCCTCTGAGCCAACTCACTCTCTTTGAGATTAGGATCACTTTGGGTTCACATGTGATGACATCTATATTCTTGAGTCTTTATCATTCCTTTTCAAATCACCATGACTAGGATAAATACCACACCAGGTTCTTTCACCATAGGTACACCCATGTGAGTGAATGTTATCCCGATGTTAACTGGCATGTGGAAAGCACCTCAAGTCCATATTATTCCTTGTCACGATCAAGGAAGGACTACGCATGGGCCCATTTACCACAAGTACACATTTGTGATAAATAAATCCTATCTCCTTGGTCTATAGCCCAACCTAAGAGAAGGTATTCCCGATGATGAATCGAGACATTGTAGAAAAAGGTCTGTCACACATGGCACTCCCATGTAGACATCTAGAGAATTCTCTCTCTAGAAACACTAGGGTCAACTCCCCATAGTGTGTGACATCAAGGTCAACTCCATTGACGTGTTCTCATGTGCTCTCCACAAGTGATGTGTCCTCATGTTCTCTCCATAAGGGACATTGGGCTATAATCCCAAACCCGGTTATCCCTCTCAGATAAGTGTCCTCACATATCAACTCAACTTAGTCACAAAGGAGTACGATATGGAATTCTAGAGGATACTCCCGCTAGAAACACTAGGATAAACTAACCATAGTGTGTGACATCAATATCAACTCCTTTGATGTGTCCTCATGTGCTCTCCACAAGGTACGTTGGGATATAATCCCCAACCCACGTATCCCTCTCGGATATGTGTCCTCATAGATAAACTCAACTCAGTCACAAATGAGTATGATATGGAGCATTTCTTAGGAAGATACAAGAATTAACACTCCCTCTTAGCGAGGGAGGCATTCTCTACCATGCCAGGTCTATCATAGAACTGCTTGAACTCCATCTTCATAAGGGGTTTGGTAAAAACACCAGTAACCTGTTCATATGTAGGAAGGTATTGCACCAGTATTTCCTTCCTATGCACCATGTATCATATGTAATGTTACTTGATCTCAATGTTTTTTGATTTGTCATCAAACATTGGGTTCTCTGAGAGATTCACACAGCTTTGGTTATCACAATGAATAACAGTGGAATCTAGCACATGTCCAAATAAATCTGCAAAGAGCTTGCGAAGACACACTACTTTGCGGACTGCCACATTCAATGCAATGTGCTCTACTTCTGAGGTGATCAAAGTCACAAAAGTCTATTTCCTGCTACATTAGGAGACCATGGTATATACCAAAGTGAAGCAAAACTCATAGGTGCTCTTCATGTCCACTATGCTCCCTACCCAATCAGAGTCAGTATATCCCTATAATCTCATGTCAATACTGGAAGTATATTTTAGACTATGTCCAAATGTGCCTTGTAGGTATCTCAACACATGCTTCATAGCAATCCAGTGTGTTTGTATCGTCTAACTCATGAACTGGCTAAGTTCACTCACTGCATAGAAATATCTAGTCTGGTGTTAACCAAATACATCAATGATCCAATCAGCTGTTTGTATAGGTTCAAATCAATCTCCTTGGAGTCATAAGAATACACACTTAGCTTATTTAGATTCGTCACCATTGGTGTACCCATGGGATCATAGTTCAACATCCCAAACTTATTCAATATATAAAATGTGTACTTTCCCTTAATCAGGAAGATCTCATCAATTATTTAATGTACCCAGCCACCAATAGGCCAAGAAATGCCACTTCTTAAATGTCTATATTAGCTCTGATACCATTTTGTAACACCCCCATCCTTAAACCAATAGGCCAGACCATGTCACCGAATAAATTTCATGCTCTGACACCATATATATTTATATACAAATCTATCTAATGCAATTTAAAAAGTTATAGCATTCTATCATAAACCTTTCATGTGTAAACAAAATTAAAACATACATGCAATATAACATTCTAACTTGATTTCAAGATACACATCATACATAGAACATACATTTGGTACTTATATTTTAATAGATTACCACCGACTACGTGCAAAACTTCCATGAACCTTCCAGCATTAGACCACGCTACTCATCATGTTCAGCAGTGGGTCACTCCCGAGATGGGACTAAACTCCACCGGGTAAGGGATTCCTAGGCTTGGAGAGGGCAACAGGAAAGTCACACAGATCAACAGGAAGGATTTTTTTTCTCCTAGGATCTAGCACACACTAACAACCTACAACCTCTCATTCCCCACATGCCTGTCCCACCCCAGGAAGTGTGCCTCTTCTCTACTTAACATTCCTTCGGCTTCTCCACTTCACTTCCTGGGCTTCAACAAAAGGTCAGACATGAATTTTCGAAGCACTATAGATGTCATTGGCCTCCCTCTGGGAAAATCACTTCCCAAAAAAACTCTCTCACCTGGAGAGAGTTTCTTATAGGCCTGGCAACCTAATTCTTCAGTCCACGGTACTTACAACTTGCTTCTTCAGTCCATGGGCCTGACAACCTGCCTCTTCAATCTAGCTCCTAATTCAATTCGAGTAAGGGTTATGGAAACAACAAATCTCAGTATATAAAATATGATGGGAGCAAACCATGCTCAGTCAAGGGACTGCATTAGCAGCAACAACAAACCGTTAAGGCACAATACGGGCTCAAGCAAAGTACAAGTGTGTTGTGCTTCATAGGAAAAGTACAGGTTAACTTTACATGTTTACTGGTTTAAGAGGTTGCAGAGGTTGACAATGGAGGGAAAATGGTTGCATGAATGCTTAGTCTAAGTGTGTGTGTGAGTGGGGAGCATGGAAAGAATCATTGAGTGAACCCCCACAACAATGAATTTTCCCACATAAATCTGCATGTGCCTAGGTTGACACATGGTTCTCCTGGGAGCTCATTCCTCACCACTTGGAGTTCGTTCCTCTCCCCAAAGGAACTTAGGATAATAGGTTTTAATTCCCAAACCTTAGTTTTTAGGAAAATACATTATAATATTCCCCTTGGGTTAATCCCTCAAGCTTAGCCCCTTTTTCCTAGCCTCTTATCCCCCTTCACTTTCCCTACCCAGTGGAGTTAGTCTCCCATAAATCTTTCTTTATGGTCAGTCTACACGCACCGATGTAATTTTATTAATGATGTGAATATTTACATATACAAAATCAGGCTCATTGGCCTTAACATCTAGGCTCTCTGACCTAATAAACACATAAGTCTTATAGCTTATAAACACTTGGCTCACCAGCCTATAAACATAATTACAATTCAACAGGGGCTCGGCCTCGGGGTGTTACAATACCCTCCCCTTATTTTTTCATTTTCCTTAGTGCAACTTATTTACACAACAACAACAAGATTTTCAAAATCTTTAATAAGATGTGGGTACTATGCCCACATAGCATCTTCGTGCTCCCATGTTGTGTCCTGAGGACCGTACCAGGTCCATTGGACTTTTGCTGCCATAGGGGCAGACCCAATGTTCAATGCTTAACAACGCACCAACAAAACCCCGACTACCGACCCTTTCGGCAACACCTGTGAGGCATGTGAGGTCTCACCCGAAGTAGAACTAGGGGGGGTTACATGACACATGTGTCTATAACCAATATGGGAAACACATCTGTGATCATACCACTTCGTAGGGTATTCTATTAGCTCTTAATAAGTGATAAACATTAGTTCATTAACCTTATTAACATCGCATAATGTACCTAAGAATAGATCTAACGCAATAACAACAAAGATTAAGCACTTCAACCACGTAGCACATAACACCTTGAATCATATCTAGCATTCTAACATAAGCAATGCAATTAATAAACACATACATATTCATTACACATATAATCTCATCACTAATCAAAGTATAACAGATATAACATTGCACAAAGAAAACCATAAGACACCAGATGTATGTGGTTCACCCCAATGTGGGGCTACGCCCACCAACCGCTTCACCTTCTTTATTATGTGCTCGACTCTTACATTCATTCACTACTATGCACTAAGCCATAGAGTTAAGATTTTCATAGGACAAGATATCTTCACACTGAGAACCATATCCTCCTTCCAAAACTAGGTCAAGGAACAGAGCCAACTCTCTATCAAGCACAAAGCCTTAACACACATTCATTCCCTTGCACAAAGTCATTCAACTACTTGCACTTAGCTCTAAGAATACTAAAAAAACCTCTCCTTCTACCATACATTCTTCTTTATTTATACTCTTACAAACCCTTACAATAGGGACAAACATGGGAAAACCCCATGGGTCGACATCCCATAACCCATTAGAAAAACCCTAAAGAACCCCTTACTAGGTCCACATAGCCCTCAAAATAAGTGAGATCTGCGATGTCAGCTTCGCCTAGGAACTCCTTCTTCAAATAATGTGTCAAAGTCCAAAAGTGGTCCAAATCTGACCAAGGTTTCCTCAAAACTTGGTCGAGGGCCAACATGCCCCCAACACTCACCTATGACTTGTCCTGAGTCACTCAGGTCTCGATAATGCTGCTTCGAAGGCCTCAATCTTAACTCGAGTTGCCTCGACTTGCTGCTTCGCCTGAGCCTCCTTCTCAACAAGCTCTTGGATCATCTACTCTATAACAGGCCCTTCGAGGCGATGTTCTATTGATGCGACCACTTGGTCCAATTGCGAGAATTGTCCATCAATCTCTTCGAATGCCTTGCAGGCTTCATCCTTCACAGGTTGCAGCTTCTGTGTGACTTCCATTGCCTTCCCCTGGAGGGTAGTGATCTTTTGTTGTACTGTGTGATGCTCCTTGGATCTCTTCATTTTTTCAACTATAGTGAGCAACTTCATCTGTGCCTACATGAAAAATTCATGTTGTTGCACCTCCTTTAACTATGCTTCCATCTTTCTTAGCTCTGAATCCTTGGCAAGGCGTTCGTATAACTGTGTGCTTCTATCACTCATTTTTTTTCACTTTGAGACGAGGGATCTTATCCTTACTACTGTGTTCTTAACGATCTCCTCCCTCTAGTCACGCACCTCCTGTTAGGTGCTCGATATTGCTTGGGCCTCCAATTATGTTATTCTAGATTGAATTTGTTGGATGATCTCAGTGAGCTTCACTACTTGAGCTTCGACAAGATCCTTCTCTTCCTGTACCAACCCTAGTACAGACCGACATGCTTTACTAATTGCTTCTTTGACTATGGCCCATTCTGTGATCAACTGCTCCTTTTCTCTTTGTAGTTGGGCTTCACCAGTTCTCTTTTCTTCCTAAAGCATCTCCTGAAACTCTTCTCTCTCACTTTCATATGAAGATACATTGTACTGTGCCACTCGTAATTGTTCTAGGATTTCATCTTTCTGCTTTTTCAAGGCTTCTCTAGCCTTCTCCTTCTCTTCCTGGAATTTCTGAAGTCGAGCTTCTATTGCATCCACAAGTCTTTTCAATTGGGCTGGTTCATCCCCCAATTCTGCAATCTGTGATGAGGAAGGCACAGTAGGTACTGTGCAGACCAAATGAACAACTTGATGTACTTACTTCAATTCCTTCTTGATCCTTCCATATAGTTCCTCCTGCTTCTCTCCATATCTCTACGATATTTCCTCGGAAATGTCCTCCATTGTTCCGTGGACCAAACTGATATCGTCCTCCATGAGCGTGGCCTCCAAATGGGGCTTACTAGTGCGCTTCTTCTTCCTTACTGAAGCTTTATTTGGAGAAAACTTTCTCTTCTATAGTTTTACTTTCCCAACATGGGGATCTTCAAGTGGAGGGGTGGTAGATTTTCCTCCTCCTTTCCCTTATTCTCTTTCATTTCCTCCTCCTTTTCCATTTGTTTTGTCTTCTCCTCCTCCTGGCGAGTCAGACCTATTATCTTCAGAAGAAATGTCCCCTTCATCAGTCTCTATATCCTGGACTTCCTCCTGCTTTTTCTTCTTCTTCGTCCCACTGGACTGTCTAACATGCTCAACTTGGGTGACTATGGGGCTTCCTATGGTGTTAGTGTCGGAGAGTTCTACATCAGCAACGGGTATAAGTAATTCCTCTGGCCACTCCTTTGTAATTTGATCCATGTCTTCATTTGTTAGCTTGTAGTACGAATGTAAATCTTCTTGGTTCTCATCCCTACACACAATGATGTAGATGAAATGCGGATCTACTCAAAACTTTGCTACTGGTCGGTACTTGTGCAAGGTGCGCGGTATCATGCGCATAAATGATTCAATGACAACCTTTAAATTCTGATAGTATGCATGAAACATGGCGTTGGAATGCCACTACTTCATCATGTCGTTGGTGTCCCACAGGGTTGAAAACCGAGCGGCCAACAACTCCGATGGTTCAATTTATGGGAAGGTTGATCTATCAAGCATTTTCAAAGTGACAAATGTGATCAAAATGATCAGCCAACTATAATGGAATTCATATCCAAAATCTTGGGCTTTTGACAATCTTCCTCTAGTTCATTGATGAGGTAACTTGCCCAGTTCATTTGCATGCCCTCCACACATTTTCCTATGAGGTCCACCACGAACCCAATGAATTGTGTGGGGTGGTTCTTCCTTACAAGCTTGCCAGCTATGAGTTGGAAAGCGAGGTGCACAACATCATCCTATATAAAGGCTACCTTGTAACCTCACTTTCCTTTTTTGACTTCTTCGTAAGATTCCTTGATGTGCTATGCCAGGGAGCATTCTGAGGCCTTCCCTGGGTAAAACTGTTGAGGGTCAGGTCCCTTCATGCTTAATCTTGTGATATGGTGGATCAACGACGGATCCATGATAATTATTCTATTGATCCACAAGTATTCTCCATGATAGCACGATGGGAGGAGTTTAACGCAAGTGTTAGCCTCCTGGTGGTGGCCAAAATGGGAAATATTCATCACATTCAACACGGTGGACTGCGCTAGCCCCTCAATCCATGGCTGTGAGATGAGGCAAGGCTTCTTCCCATTTGACTTCGTGAGATAGTGATGGGGTGCCAACATGGCATAGTTCTTCATGTCTCCTAAATTGAAGTCATTGTTCTACAATAGTGGGATCTATCCTAACTAACTCCTGACTACATGTATTCCTTTCAGAATGTATGGGGTGAACATGGTGTACTCATAATCTCGAGGTATGTTGTCATGGTTAAATCCACCAACCAAATGTGGGATATACTTTGGTAGGATCGATGGGATCTTCTTTGCAGTAGCCAGATAACCGCAATGCTTACTTCACTGCTCAGTCACGCAGTTAACACGGCTAGAGCGATGTCCAATAGAAGGGGAATCTTGCAGTCCCCTAGTCGACGATGCCTGAACACCTTCAGATATCAGTGTATCGACCATTAGCTTATTAAGGACTTCCTTGACAACCTTCTCTAATTCACTAGGTTCACTTATCATTCTAAATTTTAAACAAACAGGTCAGGGTAGGAGAACATACATGCAGGGTAGACAAATGGACATGTGGGGTCTAGTTTCAGATAACATGACTCGACACATAGAAAATTTTCTTCTTGGCTCAATTAATCATGGGTAGAAAAAAGTGGTCCCGACGCAACATCCAATGGGTTAAATAAGCGGGGCATCATAGAAAATTCTTCCAACGGCTAGGAATGCTTCCATCAATGTGAATCTGTCCATTATGGTGCTGTCTCAATGTACAAAAGAGGTCCAGGAACCCATAAATGCATTTTATAACCGTTCTAGAGCGTCGTTCTAACAATAGTGGTGCCTCCAACGGTCATATAGCTTCACTAGGAAGAAGTCCCATTCTACGCAGGCCTGTTGTTCCAACAAGGTTCAAATCTTGCAAACCTACCTCTTGTGAGGTTCTAGTCTGCGAAGTCTTCCATATGCTCTCTGTAGCTTCTTGTATCTTTTCCAACTTAGATTTATTTTTACTGATCTTCCTTGCCTTCTTTTCTGTGATCTAAGTTTCTCTAACTGTTTTTGGAATTCTCTTTCCATTTTTATTCTTATCTTCCCCTAGCGTAGTGACTTCGCATTGCCGAGGTTCCCTCAAAGGGTCTGAAGTTAATATCCCTTTTCTTAACACTTCCTCGGTGGATATACTTCTTTCTTGAGTAGATAGGTCCTCCAAACCGTTTTTGCATTATTTCAACCTTGATAGTTGATTCTCTTGCCTTATGTTTGGAGGACCTATCTACGCACTAGCCTTCATACTAGGACAAAATCCATTAAAAATACTTACATTCATGATTTCGAAAACAAATTTCCACTTATCTTTCTCTTGTCAAAGCACAAATCTTTACATATTTTTAGATCTTACCTCTTTTCTTCAGATCGGATTTATTTCTTAGAATAGAGCTTTGCAATTCAAGTAGAGTACTGTGCACTTCAGTAGCAGATCTACGCACACAGCTTCTCTTTTCTTTACTTCAGTTCTCAAAAATCACAATTTCAGGTCCCGAAAACGGAACCATTTGTTGGAACATGGGCAGACCCAGGGTTCAACGCTTAACAATGCACCAAAAAAATCGCGACTACCGGCCCTTTCGGCAACACTTGCAAGGCAAGTGAGGTCTCACCCGAGGTAGAAGAGGGGGGGGGGGGGTTACAAGAAGAAGGTGTTTGTAAGCAAGTTGGGACACATATATATGATCATAACACTTCACAGGGTATTCTCTTACTGCTAAAGAATTCATATACATTAGTTCATTAACCTTATTAACATCACAGAATGTACCCAAGAATAGATCTAGCACAGTAACAACACAGATTAAGAACTTCAACCACTTAGCACATAGCACCTTGAATCAAGTCTAGCATTCTAACAAAATCAATGCAATTAAGCAACACATGCATATTCATTACACATCTAATCTAAGCACTAAGAAAAGCATAGCATATATAACATTGCATAAAGAAAACCATAAGACACTAGATGTACGTGGTTACCCCAGTGTGGGTCTATGTCCAACAACCGCTTCTCCTTCTTTATTATGTTTTTGAATCTTACATTCATTCACTCTTGTGCACTGAGCCAGAGAGTCAAGATTCGCATAGGATAGGATATCTGTGCACTGAGCACCAAATCCTACTTTCAAAACTAGGTCAGGGCACCGATCCAACTCTCTATCAAGTACAAAGCCTTAACACACATTCATTCCCTTGCACAAATTCATTCAACTACTTGCACTTATATCTAAGACTACTCAAAAATCCTCTCCTTCTACCATACATTCTTCTTTATTTATACTCTTATAAACCCTTACAATAGAGACAAACATGGGAAAACCCCATGGGATGACATCCCATAACCCATTAGAAAAACCCTAAAGAACCCCTTACTAGGTCCACATAGCCTACAAAATAAGTGAGATCTGTGATCTCAGCTTCACCTAGGCACTTCTTCTACGAACAATGTGTTGAAGTCCAAAAGTGGTCCAAATTTGACCAAGGTTTCCTCAAAACTTTCTCGAGGGCCAATTACTTTTACAAGCCGTATGGATTGATTCTGGAGCTACTCACTTTTCTGGTCTAGTATGCGAACCAGATGTACATGAAAAGCACTTTCTTGCTCCACCTGAATCACATTCCAATCAATAACATGATTAACATTAGGTATATATTTCTTAAGCAATCAAAAATGAAATACATTATGTATAGTCATATATGCAATCAATGCAAGCATATAAGCTATTGGACCAATCCTCTCTAGGATTTCAAATGACCCACAATATCTGGCTACCAACTTGGAACAACTTCCCAGCTTCAAGGAATGTTTTTTGGCTTTCACCTTGAAGAAAACATGATTCCCTACTTTAAATTCCTTGTGAGTTCTATTCTTATCAGCATAGATTTTTTGACTATCTTGGGAAGCCTTCAAATTCCGTTTAATCTTCAGGATTTTCTCTTCCATTTCCTTGAGCAACTCTGGCCCAACCATTTCCCTATCAGCTGGGTTGTCCCACCTTATTGGGGTGTTTCACTTTCTTCTATAAAGTGCTTCAAACGAGCTCATATTCAGTGATGCTTGATACCCATTGTTGTAGGAAAATTCTACCAAGTGTAGATAATCTTCCCATTTAGATGATTTATTCATCACATACATCCTTAGAATATCCTCTATCACTTGGTTCACCCTTTCTATTTTCCCATCAGACTCATGATGATAGGTTGTGCTAAAGTTTAGATTTGTTCTGAACCCTTGGAATAACCCCTTCCAAAAATTCAAGGTAATATTTGGGTCTTTGTCAAACACAATTGTCTTGGGTATGCCATACAAGTGTGCTACTTCCCTCATATAAATGTCATCAACATTTGTTTCCTTGTGAGTAACCTTCATAGGAATGAAATGGGTAGCTTTAGTAAGCTTTTCCACCACCACCATGATTACATCATGATGCTTGTTTGTTCTGGGAAATCTTGTGATGAAATCCATTGTCACCACTTCCCACTTCCACTGAGGAATGGGTAATGGTTTCAGTAACACAATTGGGTGTCTATGCTCAACCTTGACCCTTTGAAATTCCAAGCATTTAGCTATGTATTCAACAATATCCCTCTTCGTGCCTAACCAATAATATTGGCTCTTGACTGCTGGAACTATTTTTTGATATCTTGGGTGTCCCACATAAGGTACATTGTGCATTTATTTTAAAATAACACTCCTCAATTCAAGATAATTGGGTACATAAACTCGGTTTTTGTACAACGGAATTTCATTAATTCCCAATTCATAATCCTCAACTTTCTACAACATATTACCTTCCTGTAAATTTGTTACGAATTCCATGTACTACAAATCAACTTTTGTAGTCTCAGAAATTTTTCCTTTAACATCCGTCTGATACATGCTAATGGTCATTGCATAGAGTTCATGCACTCTCTTGTTGAGTGCATGAACCACCTTTTTCTCCTTTCCTTTTATGTGCTTGATATCAAATTCATACTCACAGAGGAATTCCAACCATCTACTCTGCCTAGCATTCAAGGTAGGCTAATCAAACAAATACTTCATACCATTATGGTTTGTACTAAGCTCAAACCTATTTCTCATGAGGTAGTGCCTCCACTTCCTCAAAGCATGTACTATGGCTACCAACTCCAAATCATGGGTGGCATAGAGCCTTTCACGCTCTTTCAATTTTTTGGACTCAAAACATATCAGAAATCTGTTCTGACTAAGGACTCTTCCAATTCCTTCTTTGCACGCATCGGTGCAAACCACAAAATCTTCATTCGGATCTACAATCTTCAGAATTGGAGCACTGGTTAACAACTACTTCAATTGCTAGAATATCTCTTCGCATTCCTCTGTCCATTGAAAATTCTTCCCCTTCCTTTGTAAGGAAGTGATGGGATTAGATATTCTCAAAAACCCTACAATGAACCTTATGTAGTAGCCATCTAGACCCATGAAGGATCTGACTTCTATCACATTATTAGGCGTTTTCCACCCTTTAATGGCCTCAATATTTTCATGGTCTATTTCTATCCCTTGTTCAGATATGATGTGCCCCAAATAATGAATTATGTTTTGATAAAATGAGCACTTGCTCAATTTGGAATACAGCTGATTCTCTCTTATCACTTGCAACACCATCCTCAAATGATTCTCATTCTCTTCTTCCAAATTGGAATATACAAAGATTTCATCCAAAAATACAATGACAAACTTGTCTAAATATTCTCGGAAAACACCATTCATTAGGCACATGAAAACAATTGGTGCATTTGATAACCCAAATGGCACCATTGTGAACTCATAATGACCATACCTTGTCCCGAAGGAGGTGTTTTTGATGTATTCCTCTTTAATATTTACCTGATGGTATCCTGACCTAAGATATATATTTTAAAATATCCTTGCATCCTTCAACTGATCGAAGACATCATCAATCCTTGGTAGATAATACTTTTTCTTTATATTCACTTTGTTCAACTATCTGAAATCAATGCATAATCTCAATGTCCCATATTTCTTCTTCACAAACAAGACTGGGTCACCCCAAGGTGACACACTTGGGCATATATAACCCTTCTTAAGAAGCTCTCCAAGCTGCATTTTCAAATCCTTCATCTCTGGTGTATTCATTCTATAAGGAGTCTTTGATACTAGAGCTTCTCTAGGCATTAAATTTATAGAGAAATCAATATCTCTCTTTGGGGGTAGTCCTAGTACCTCCTTGAACACATATTCAAAATATTCTAGGACTGCATGATCCTCCATATTTGGCACCTTATCCTTAGGTGCTTCTTCCATATGGGCTGAAAATATTTGGCAGCCTTTCATGTAACACTTCTTCAGTTGCATTTCTGAAATTTCTCGGATAGTAACTGCCCTGGGAATTCCTTGGACTATTCTCTGATTTCCTTCCTCATCCAGGCAAGTGGATTCCTTTATACGATAGTATAATATGGCATGGTGTTGGTCTAACCAATCCATACCAATCAGAAAGTCATAGGAACCTAAGGTAAGATGTTCAAATTTTCCCTTGTGCTCATTCCATTCATGTCCATAAGACATGACTTAACCATGTCATTAACTTTTCTTTTGTATTTGGTAACCAGCTGCATCAACCAAGATTTTCCATTCTTTCTTCTTGGAAAATGAGAAATTTCCACCATCTTAGGATCTATATAACTATGAATAGCCCCTGAATCAATTAAAGTAGTAAAGGCATGGTTATTGATCACACCTTCCACTTCAATCATATGTGATTAATACTCTACTTTATTGTTGTCCAGGGATGCATAGATCCTTGGTACATATTTTCCCATGTCCCTCACTATTTCATCTCGCTGTACATTGTGAACAATCCTCACGTTTTGACCACTGTGAGGAAAATATCTAAACATATGATCTCCTTTACAACCCCAATATTGAATAGGTGGTTTCCTTGGTCTTTGACTCCCTGTCTCAATCGTTCTGGGTTCTCTAAAAGTTGTATGTCCCTAAGGATAATTTATGAAGAATGGTGGCTTAGTTCCCTTCTTCCTCTGACCCATAAGGCACTTAGGTCGCCTTATGGGCTCCTCCAATGTTTTAGGATCATCATATTGTATTTTTTCAATCATGAATGATGGAAAACCACTCAAATACCTCTGAATCTTAACTGTCTCATCCTTGATGAAAGAAACATACTTCAGAAATTCTAAAAACCTTCTTTCATATTCATCTATTGTCATACTCCCAAGATTGAGTTCAAAGAACTCTTTCATTTTATTTTCATAGTATCTCTTAGTCAAGTATTTCTTTTCGAAATATTTCTTGAATTCCCTCCAAGTAACATTTTTCTGTTTAATGTGTTGCACCTACACAAGATGATCCCACCACATGGATGCCTTTCCTTTGAGGTGATAGATAGATATTATTCCTTCTACATGAGAAGAATAATTATGGAATTGAAAGTAATTTCTCAGGCCCAACAACCATGTCTCTGCATCTTCATCCTTCTTGTGCTCACCATCAAATGTAGGAAGTTTTATTTTATTCATTTCTCCTCATAGCTCATCCACCCCATACCTGTTATGATTCCTGAAAGGGGATGGAATTGAGATACTCTGTTCTCTCTTATGTGAATTCTTTTGGGAGTGTTGGTGATGTATTCTACCAGTCCTTGATCTTCTTTTCTTCTCAGGGGTCCGGTGACTTCCTGAATTGCTAGAGCCACTCTCCTTATACAACTTTTTTTCTATTCTTTCCAGGATATACATCAACTTCATGTTGAAGTGTTCATGTTTCTCCTTGTCTCTCTTAATCCTTTCATTATCTGCCTGGTGAATTTGGACATATTTTTGCAAATTTTTAATGAGTTTCATCATGCCCACGTCTGTATATATTTCTTCTCCATGCCCATTGAAGTTCAATATTTAAATTCCAAAATGAACATACATTCCTCTAACTTCATCCTCCTAACTATAAGCGTCTTGTTCCCCCTCCATTTATCTGCACTATGGAACAATTTGGTTCGGTTCTGACAATCGTTAACTCTGCAAAATGTGTAGTCAACCGAAATTTGTTAGGTTTCTTGACTTAATAATTTTCCCGAATAACTTAAACAATATGATTCAACAAAATAATATCAGAATCCATTTTCAGTGGGTCTTGGTCAATCAAGAACCTCTCAGTTTTCTATCTCTAAGCCCAACTCTGTTTTGCAACAATTTTCGGGCGCTAGCCCCTTTTTCTTCAGCCCTTGGTTTGCATGTGACCATGGTTTTGATTCAGTGCTAAATATTTGGGAGCTTATCTGAAGTCTTGAAACTTCGAGCTATGGATCTTTCGAGGTTTCCCTTTTCCGCGTGTCATAAACATCACAGAACAATGAACTATCGAACGCTCGAAGAACGGTGGATCTACAGTCCACATTTCTCATTCATATCTACGATGGATAGGAACTTTGAGGACTTCAGGCTTCAGCGGTATCCAAAGAACATCACAAAAAATATCCCAAAGTATTGAATTGGTGAACTTGCGAAGCAACATGGATCAACAATCCATGTCTTCCCAGCATCCAATGACTAATACTTACTATGGAACTCTGGTCTTCAGGGTTTCAAGGCTCCGGGACTTCGAAGCTTTGGGGTTTTGGGACTTCGGAGCTTCGGGGCTTCGGCCTTCAACACATTTCACATATGCACACCCAAAAAATCCTGAACTGTGAATCTCTAAATACTTCCACATCACCCCTAGTGATGTCATTACGTCACGTCATTTCGACGCTCTGAAACGTCGAGGGTTTCTTCCTCCCATTCCATCACGAACCATTTCTTCTAGAGTGTTAAGTCTCTAGAATTCACGATCTAGAACCACACATCCACTGTGACCATCAAAGGCCCCACCATCCATGCTCGAGAGGAGGGCCACGTGGAGAAATATTAGAAGTGGACACGTGGCCCAATTAGATGGGTGACATGTGTCACGTTCTAACTGGTATTTCAATATTCCAAAGGTTCTTAACTCTCTGACACATGGCACACATCCCATGTGTCCATGTCATCCCTGGTGACATCAAAAAGCCACGTCACTTCGACACTTCAGGCTTCGACAGTTTTTACACTTGCATACTCCAATTCTCTTGAATGCCAAACTCCCTAACTTTCTTAGCTTCCTGGGGTCGACATAGTACAACTATCATCATATAAGAGTGTGACATGTTCCCCCACATGTCAGATTTATTTTGGTCCAACAAATTCATCAAAAAGTACCATTTTGAATGACACGTGGAAGGACTAAGGAAGTCCACGTCACCCTGGGTGACATCATCATGCCACATCAATTCGGGACTTCGAGATTTGAGAGATTTCACCTTAGCATGCCTCATTTCTCCCTAACTCCGAACTCCCGAACTCCAAACTCCTGAACAAGCTGATCTAATGAAACAGATTTTATTCGATGAATGGTCAGGATTGTCTCTAGACTTCAAGACTTCAGAGCTTCGGGCTTTGGGAGATTCTACACTAGCACAATCCAATTCTCCAAAACACCGCACTTTGAACATGTTGATTTGCGAACACGTGTCTCTTTTAACGAAGGGTTCAGATTAACTTTGGACTTCGGGATTTTGCGCTTTAGCATACCTTGTTCCTCCCGAATGTTGAACTTTCAAATACCTCTAATATGCGCACATGTGTCCCTTCTGATGGATGGTCCAGATTAACTTCAAACATCAGGAATTCAGGAGTCTGATCTTTAGCACAACCTGCTTCTCCCGAACATCGAACTCTGAATTTACGAACTGTCATGAGATCTATGGCTCACATCCACTTGTACACAGATCTGATGGCTCTGTTCTGCTCTTCACCACCTCGCCTTACCTTCTGTTCTTAGCTCGATCTAACGACTTTGATTTGTCTTCGACTGATCCAATGATCAAGTACTTCTCCCCGGATCTACAATGTAGATTCACTACGGGACTTTGGAACTTCAGGCTTCGACCCCTTTTTTATCTATAACACATAAACTTCGTTGAAGTCACAAATTTTGAAGGACTTGTAGGTTAACCCTCCTGCACGTTTCTCCATATCTGGAAGTTGTGAAGGATCCTCCTTCTCCCAAACAAATCCTATGGCCCAACACCATGGATGTTGTGGTTTCTTTCTTTGTGTCCATTTCTTAAACCGTTATACCTCCTGTGCTTCTGAACACAGTCCAAGTGTTCTCTCAACACCCTTCTGGCACTTTGTACATCAAAATTCTCTAGAATTTTTACTCTGAATTCCCCGTTCGTGGCCCATCTAGGTTCAATGTTGAAACCATGGGCTCGTAACTTGAATTTTGTCCATTTAGACTACAATTGTTTTTCAAAAAGTTTGTTTCAACTTTCACTAACATGGCCCATCTAGGCTCAGTGTTGAAACCTTGGCTCTGATACCATTTTTTAATGTTCCTGGCCACCAATAGGCCAGACAACGCCACTTATTAAACATCTCTCTTAGCTCTGATGCAATTTTTTAACACCCATGGCCTTAAACAAACAGGCTAGTCCATGCCACCAAATAACTTTCATGCTCTGATACCATATATATTTATATACAAATCTATCTAATGAAATTTAAAAAGTTATAGAATTTTTTTCATAAACCTATTCATGTGGAAACAACATTAAAAAATATATGCAATATACCATTATAACTTGATTTCCAGATACACATCATATAAAGAACATAGATTTAGTACTTATCTTTTAATATATGACCACCAACTTTGTGCAGACCTTCCATGAAACTCCTAGCCTTAGACCACGCTGCTCATCACACTCAACAGTGGGTCACCCCCGAGCTGGCACTAAACTCCACCAAGCAAGGGATTCCTATTTGGCAAGGGAAACAGGAAAGTTGCACAGATAAACAAGAATATTTTTTTCTCTCCCATGAGCCAACTCACACTAAGAGCCTACAACCTCTCATTCCTCACATGCCTTTCCCACCCCAAGAAGTGTTCCCCTTCTCTTATCAACATTCCTTTGGCTACCTCACTTCCCTTCCAGGGCTTCAACTACAGGCCAACTATGAATTCTCAGAGCACTATAGCTGTCGTTGGGCTCCCTTTGGGAAAATCAATTCCCCAACAACCTCTCTCACCTAGAGAGAGTTTCTTACATGACTGACAACCTTCTTATTCAGTCCACGGGATTGATAACACGCTTCTTCAATCCATCTCCTAAGTCAATTCAAGTAAGGGTGATGACAACAACAAATCTTGATATAGAATAGATGATGGCAGCAAGCCACGCTCAGTCAAGGTATTACATTAGAAAAAAAAAAACTGTTAAGGCACGGTACATGCTGAGGAAAAGTACAGGTGCATTGTGCTTCACAGGAAAAGTATAGGTTAGCTTCATAGTTTTACTGGTTTCAAATGTTGCAGAGGTCGCCAATGGAGGAAAAATGGTTGCATGCATGCTCATTCTGAGAGAGTGCATGAGTGGGGAGCATGGTAAGAATCGTTGAGCGAACCCCCACAACAATGAATTTTCCCACATAAATATGCATGCACTCAGTTTGACACATGGATCTCCCGGGAGCTCACTCCTCATCACTTGGAGTTTGTTCCTCTCCCCAAAGGAACTTAGGATAACATGTTTTAATTCCCAAATCTTAGTTTTTAGAAAAATACATTATAATATTCCCCTTGGATTATAATTTAACAGGGGCTTGACCTTGCGGTGTTACAAATTCTTTTCCACACCTCTAGTCTGAAGAAGTAACACATAATACCAAGTTCCTTCATCTCAAACTCAAAGGCCAACAAATACTTTCATTCAACAATAAGGCTCTCTATATCGGTGAGGAATAAATCATTAACGTTCACCATTAACAATCTTGTAGTACATGTTGGAATCAAAAACACTTTTGTTGAATCCCAAACTCATCATGTGTCCATCAATCCTCACATACCAAGCTCGAGGTGCCTGATTGAGTCTATACATGGCCTTCTTCAACCTGCACACATGAGACTCCTTCTCATTATCACAAAACCATTTGGTTGCTCGATGTATACTTCTTCCTCAATCTCTCCATTGAGAAAGGATATCTTCACATCCATTTGATGTAGTATCCAACCCATGGATGTTTCAAGGGAAACAATTTTACGGATAGAATTGTATCAAGTAACAGGAACAAATATCTCCTCATAATCTATTCCCTATTTATGAGATAATACTCTAGAAATAAATATCATTTTTTGATTCTCGATGCTCCCATCAGCTATGTGTTTGATCTTATAGATCCACTTGGAAGTCACTACCGACTTCCCCTCAGGTCTCAGAACAATATCCCACACATCATTCTTCATGATGGAACAATACTCCTCCATCACAAAATCTCTCCATATTGGCTGACTATATGCCTCCTCATAACAGGAAGGCTCATAATCAATGATGTGGCTCATAGTTGTGGAATAGAACAAATACATCTGAGGTCTTTTTCTCTCTCAGAAGGTACCACGAGGAGATGCATGTCCTTCTTCCTCCTAGAGAGTCTGATGATCCCATGGAAGTCTCTTCCGACCTACTACAATATATTTGGGAACATTAATTGGAGATACAAGATCAACAAAAGAAATTGTTTCAATAGGCTGAATTGATGGAGGGTGAGGGGGAGAAGTCACCATATCTTCCTATCTCTTACTATCAATCTCCATGTGAGATCCTCTATATCTCCTGAAGGTTACCTCCTCCTCTATATCTCCTGAAGGTAACATCTCTTCTCATCTCAATCTGTCTCTGACCAGGGTTGTAGATCCATTATGACTTTGAAGAATCACTATACCCCACAATTGTACCCTTTCTCCCTAAAGGGTCTAGCTTGGTCCTTTTCTCCTTGGGTACATGAATGTATACTGAACACCCAAATATCCTGAAGTGTCCAACCTCAGACTTCACTCATGAACTTTGTCCTTACTAGACATCTTATAGTTCGCTCATGGAACACATGTCTAAGACATATCGAGGTTCCCTCATAGAACCAATGTCTTCTCTAGGACACATCGAGGTTCCCTCATGGATCCATTGACCCCGAAGAAATATCTAGGTTTCCTTATGAAACCAATGTTTTGGTTCCTTCATATGACCATCTGAGGCACATCAGTATGAAGTCCACATTCTCTCCTACGAGTCCACACATGACCCTTCAGGGATAATTTATCATGATGCTATCTCAAACATAAAAAAATTAACACAATATTCATGTGATCTCGACTAAGAGGATTTGTTACTTCTTCTCACTTCAAAGCAAGTATACAATGATCACATTAGTTTTCCAATTCGAGTAAGTTTAAGCGACCACCTCTAAATTGTGTAGACAACAAGAGGAATTCTAAGATATGGTTGTGCTACCACAACGATCTAATGGTTCCCTCATCAATCTCATATGGCTTCTTTTCACTTCTCAACCTTACACACATTTTTCACAAGAAAACATTGCCTCCACATGTAATAACTAGATTGTCCTATCGAACGTTTACTTTTTGTAGTGGAAAAATGTAGAGTAAACGATTCATTGTCTTAACTCTTGGAACTTTGAAATTTCATCTCCCTCAAAACAAAGATTCCATTCATTTTGTTAAAAATGACATTTACATGCACCTCACGAACATAAAGCTTCTTGATCTTGGACATAAACAAAACAACTTCAAGCTGGATACTGGAAAGCTCTTTCTGCACAGATCCAACCTTCTCTGCACGGAAAGGAAGAACTATAACTGTATTGGGAAGCTTGCAGTCATAAATTCCTTCAAGATGAGCAATGTTGGGTCTACTTTCAACCAATTATGGGACTATATGGTTGGCTTGTCATGAAAAAGATGCTCTTAAACCCAATGCCTAATTTTTTTTTATTGTAATCATTATATATTAAAAGAAAGGAAGTGCTTCTTTTTCTCTGATATAGCCTCGTTCCCCTTTATTCCTTTTTCTAGATCATCCTACGCTGCATAATGAATCAATATTCTGTTTCTGAAATCCAATCTCATTATTAAAAAAAAAGCAATGTGGCAGGAACACCCACACCAATGATATCCTTAGTAGTAAACAAAAATTCCAGTGATGGATTCACATCAGGCGCATATTTTTTATCCTTGACATATGTTTCATCTCATTCCCACACCAGAGGGAAACTTATACATCCATAATGATATCTTCAAGATCAACTATGGATGATTAAATCGGTTTATGATGGGTATTTCGACTAAAAAACAAAACCCTTTAAGTTGCACTCCATTATCTCTTCCATGAAAACACAACACAAGCATGTAGAAAAATTCATACAAAACACAAGCTATCTTTCTCATTTTTCTGGGCCTCCCGTGAGGGAGTCAAGCCTAGTCATGCTCTGATACCATGTTGAATTTTTATGTGAGATGATATAATATTACAACGATGAGTGTTCCATATATAGAGAACATATGGTGACCATCCATGAAAGGATGTGTCCCTTTGGATAATAAATGATTATTTATTATTATCATTACTTATTATCTTTAATAATCAATAATTATATTATTAATTATTAATCTAGAAGAATGCCATCATGATGTTGTCCAAACATCAACATCCATTCAGGATATAGGAGAATCCATTGACAAAATCACTAGAAACATCCCCAAGCTAGTTTCAAAAGATCAAAATGAGGCTCTTCTAAGACCAATTACTTTAAAAGAAGTAGAGAAAGTTGTCATGGAAAATCTGTAGGTCTGGATGGTTTCGTTGCATATTTCTTCCAAGCTTGTTAGTCAATAATCAAACATGATGTTCTCAAACTAGTTGAATATTCTCCCCGCTTTTCAATGATTCTTCTTGCCCTCAATACCACCTTTATTTCCCTCATTCCTAAAGAATATAAAGTTGAATATCCTAGCAAATATTGACCCCTTTCCCTTTGTAATGTCATCTACAAGATTATCACCAATAGACTCAAGCCAATTCTTCCTCACCTAATCTCCCCGAAAAAATCTGGCTATGTGGAGGGTAGACAAATGTTGGATGGCATCATTTTAGCCAATGAAATTATATACTCCTTGAAATATTCCAAATCTGCAGGAATATAAATCAAATTATATTTATCAAAAGATTTTAATAAACTAAGTTGGAAATACATTCAATGTTTTCACCTAGATCTAGTCCCTTATCTCCTCCCCCTTCTTTGTTATTCTATTATTATTATTATTATTATTACTATGACATAAGGTCTTGGAGGATCCCTCAACTCTACTATCTCCCAACGCCAAATCTCGGGTCTCCACCTCCATGGCGAAGACACCCATGTCTCTCACTAATAATTTTTTGATGATACCTTGCTTATGGGAATTCCAACTATCAAAGAGGCACACGCCATCAAATAAGTTATTGAGGACTTCATGCAAGCCTCTGGAACCAACATAAACCACCTCAAATCCCAAATTTGTTTCTTCAACACTCATATTTCCATCCAAAAAACAATTCAAGAATTCTAGGCTTTCAAAGAAGAAGCCTATCATCCAAATACCTACTAATCCTCTAAGACGTGCCAATTGAGAAGATCTTTTAGTCAAAATGGAAAAGAAGTTATCCAATTGGAACTTTCCTCTCTGAATCTTCCTAGCCTCCTAATCCTCTTAAAATCTGTCCTTCAAGCCATGCCCCTTTATCTTTTCTCTATGGCAGCCCCAAAACCTATCATCCAAAAGGTAAAAAATATTCAACTCTCTTTCTTGTGGGGAGGTGCTAAAAAATAAATAAAATGGGCACTAGTCAGTTGGGAATTTTTTTTCCAACCAAAGTTAGCTAGGGGTCTTAGCCTTAGAGATCTTGAAACTCTAAGCGCCATCCTTGGAGCCAAAACTTGGTGGAGATGGCTTCAAACCAGAAAGAGTGTGGGGAGAAATCTAGAAAAATAAGTATTGTCGTCTCACATAGTAATACAACCTCATAAGATTAAATGGTGACATAAAGGATATTCAACAACATTTTTGGGGGTAAGTTTGCAATGGAAAGAATATAATGTTTTGGGAGGATGCTTCAACAAACAACACCTTCACTCTCTCAAAAATCATCTTACATAGAAAGGAAAAATATGGATATGGAAATATTGGAAGGAGCATCGCCCCAAGAGACTTGGTGAAATTGGATCCCTATGCTCATAGAAAACCAACCTCATCTCCAAATTCAATGGGAAGAAGTCTGGACAGATTTGAAGCATCAAAAAATTTCTCTTAATGAGGGTGAGGATAAACTGGGATGGGGGCATGCTCCCAAATGGAACTTTATTCTAAAAGAGGCTTACAACTTAATAATCCCTCAACAACTTCCTCCCCCAACCCCTTCTGGTAGAAAATCTAGAAACATAATATCTGGCCAAAAGTTTCAACCTTGCTTTGGCTTATAACCAAAAATAAAATTCTTACTCGGAAAAACCTCTGAAAAAACAGGCTCCATAGACCTTTCTATTTGCTCCATTTTCCAGAAAGAAAAAGAATCAACAGTGCACATTCTCAACCAATATTGATTTGCTTCTCACCTTTAATATAAAAGTGCATAATTTTTCAGAAAATCAAAACTAGATAGAACCAACATCTCCACTACCTTGCACCAATGGAACTCTCAAGATTTATCCAACCCTATTCTCCATAGAAACAAGACTAGATAAAGCCAACATCTCCACTACCTTGCAACAATGGAATTATCGAGATTTATCCAACCCTAATCTCCATAGAGCATGGAAGCTCCTTCTAGGATTCATGGTTTGGGGAATTTGGAAAGAACGAAACAACAGAATATTCAAAGGGGAAAAATATAATTGTGACATCATGTTCCATCGTTTTTAGGAGGGCCCGTACCCCTTAGCCTCCCAACCCTCCTATACCTTCATCCATTCTTTTCATGTTATCTTTTTTTATCACCTGCTCTATCTTTCCTTTTCCATTCCAGGTTATGATGATTATATAAATAAGTGATTATTTTAGGTAATTTTACAGACATTATCTTGTGGTCAATTTTTAGAATACTTGATTGAATATGGTAAATCAATTATTTCTACTTGGACTAGGTTGGGTTGTGTGGGGTTTTAGTTCCATCTAATATAAATTCTCTAATAATGCTCCCCCTTCCCACCCTTTATCTAATCATTGGTTAAAATCCTTGGTGGAGGATTGATTAGTGTGAGGTAATTGATTTTAAAAATCATATATTTTAAGATGAATAGTATTTATAAAACAAAATATATAATATTATGTTATTTTTATTCTGTATTTAATTTTGTAACACTAAAAATAATAAAATTAGAGAATTTTTTTTATAATTTTATTAATAAAAACAAAATTTTAATGTAGTAGATGTTCTATGCATTTAAAAATCTGTTTTAAAAAAAATAAGACATCATCATTTCAAAATCTATACTAGAGATTATAGTTGCAGTGTTTTATCTTCCAACATTGTTTTCTTTACAATAAACATCAAACATACGAATATTATAACATGTAGGATTCATGTTCATAATATAAAGTGTTTCCTTCTTACTGAATTCAAATTCCTTAATTTAGTTATATTAGAGGTTTGTGTTTATTCAGTTTTTATTTTTATTTTATTTTATTTTATTTTATAGATATGTGAAAAATATGTGTAAGAAAGTTAGTATAAAATTGACATTTATTCATAATCATGTTATAGATATTAAAGTGTATTAAATTTTAAATTAAACTTTTATAAATGTATGTAAATGTGTATTAAAGTGTAACTTTCTCATCTTCCTATATCTTTGTATTTTAGATAGTAATAGTAAAAAGAAACATTTCTAAGATTTTATATAGAGTTTCATTTTAAACATGATTTATAAATAAAATACTTTTAAAGTGTTATGATTTTTTTTAAACTTACACATTAAACAATTAAACAATGAAATATAACAGTTTTTCAAGGAAAATTAATAAATAACTAAATTATTTGAAAAATGTTTGTATAAATTTTATGGTTTTTATTAAATATATAACAATTTTTAAGAGGAAAAGGAATTGGATGCTTCAAAAAATGTAAATAAAAAAGAAACCTAAATGCAGTAAAAGAAATCAAAGCATAGTAAACTAAGGCAGACTTTATAAAGGGATACCTTCATAAATGTAAGGAAGTTATAAACAATAAATCTGATTCATTGATTTTGAAGGATGACTAAAAATATGCCAGCATCTTCAATGCACAATCATTAAAATTTAAAGTTAAAAGATCATTAATTGTACCTATGCTTAATTAATACACTTACATCTTCTACATACTGAAATTATAAATAAAAACTAAATAAGAAAACAGGCCGGACATTTTAAACAACCCAAATTTAAAACAATCAAATCAAAACAATGAAAATAACTAATAATATAATTAAGGATATTAAAAATTAAATATAATTAAAAAATTAAAAAACTCAAAAATATAAATTAATCTTTTGTCATAGATAAATTAACTCCATCTTATTTCCCAAATACACATAATGGAATACATCTAACATGGTGATGGTCAATGGATAAAAAAAATTAAATGTTTGAGTTTGTGGACAATGGTTTCAGAGTTGGCAGCCAAATTATTGTTTCAGAGTTGGCAGCCACATTTTTTCTTTCTGGGTGAACCAATTATGTATTCTACAACTTACTTTATTTCTTTCAAATTTTATACTTATCTTCGGAATTAGGAATGGAAATATGGTAAGAACTTTTTTTTTTAATAACATCCCTGAGACGAAAAATATAATTTATATTTAAATTAGTTTGTTTAATATCTTTTAATTTTTGGGGTAACTGGTTATAAATGAACGATCACGATATTTCTGGACAAACCCTTCAAGACTGAACAATGTGGTCGGGGAAGATTGCACCATCCCGATCCAAGGAAAACCTATTTGAAGTGCAATCTTCAATTTACACGAGAATTTGAGAACATGGATGCATAATGCTCAAACTCAAATCAAATCACAAACAATCAAATCATTTATTACAATCAAAATAGATACAACTTGCAAGAATTTGATCAGCCAACCAGCTCGGAATAACATTGATATATAACTGTAAAAGGCAACAACCGATTCCCTTCGACTACCTTTGCAATTCCAATATCACCAGTAAATTCTTCCCCATCTTGCCCGATACAAACTCAAAGCAAGTATGACCATGCCCAGGTTAGATGATCAAAAACCAGGAAGGGAAGGCATGAATTTCCAACAGAGACGATCCCAGACCTTCAAGCACCAAGCACTGAGGCTTCCCAATTCCATCGCGCCCCTCGTTATTTCCATGCTTTGCCGTCCCGCAGCCCTTGCAACCGCCGCCCCACGCCGCAGACACCACTGGTAGCCATAACAGTAGACGAGTTCCACCCGTCGGAGCTTGAGAAACTGGAAATTCTGGGCTACAGAAGCGGGGGAAAGTGTACAAGGTCTGACACAGGAGAACCCAGTCCCTCTATTCCCTCAAGGTCATGAACGACGACCATGATATCTCCACCCATCGCTACATAGTCCACCAGATGGAGATCCTGAGGAGAACAGATTCCTTGTACGTGGTCAAGTGCCATGGCGTCTACGACCGGGACGGGCAAATCCAGTTCGTGCTGGAATACATGGACGGAGGCCCGCTCGATTCCCAAGCAGTTCCTCACGACGGTTCCGCTCGATTCCCAAGCAGTTCCGCTCGATTCCCAAGCAGTTCCTCACGACCGGGACGGGCAAATCCAGTTCGTGCTGGAATACATGGACGGAGGCCCGCTCGATTCCCAAGCAGTTCCTCACGACGGAGGCCCGCTCGATACAAGTGCGGGTGCCCGATTCCCAAGCAGTTCCTCACGACGGTGGCTAGGCAGGTCCTGGACGGTCTCAGGTATCTCCACACCAACAAGATCGTGCACAGAGGCATCAAGCCTTCGAATCTTTTGCTCAACAACAGGCGCCAGATCAAGATCGCGAATTTCGACGTGAGAGAGATTCTGTCGAAGTCGCTCGATCCCTGCAATTCCTGCGTCGGGACGTACGCCTAGATGAGCCCCGAGAGAATCGACCCCGACATGAACGACGGGCGCTATGGAGGGTACGCCGACGATATCTGGACCCTCGGGTTGAGCCTCCTGGAATGCTACCTCCGGAGGTTTCCCTTTCTGCCGCCCGGCGTGCACCCGGACTGGTCGACGCTCATGTGCCTTACACACTACGGGGACTCGCCCTCACCGCCGCCCTTGGCTTCTCCGGAGTTCCAGAGCTTCATCCGCTATTGCTTGCAGAAGGACGCCGGGTTGCGCTGGACGACGTCTCAGCTACTTAGCCATCTGTTTGTTTCACAGGTAAGTGCCTCATCTGCCTGATCCTCCTAAAGTCGTTAAGCTAGCGGAAACTGGTTACAGTTCTCTGAAGATTTTTCTTTTATTTCATTTGGCTGTGAATCATTGAAAAAAAAATTCAGGCTTATTGAGTAAAAGGCTTATTGTCGCGCGCAACAGTGAAAATTTATGTTCTCACGTTAGAGTTTGTGAAATTTATGTTCTCACGTAAGATGTATTC
>ML784170.1:254625-275483 GCA_009831015.1 Picea engelmannii
CAACCCTAATCTAGAAGATCAAAATTATCTATCTGTTTTGCCAAGTGGAAAGTGTAAAGAAAAAAATAAGCATTGTTAAAATAAGAACAAATTCTTACGAGCTCCATAATGAAACTGGGTGTTGGTCAATTCCTAAAACACCATGGGATGAAAAAGTGTGTCACCTTTGTGACACTAAGAAGGTTGAATATGAAAAGCACTTTATCTTATATTGTTCACCCTATACCCATATTAGATCTCATTTTCAAAATATTTATCACACTACCAATCTTCCTAACCTCTTAACTCAACAAAATTATGGTGATCTTGGAAAGCTTCTCTTAATGCTTTTCGAGCACATAAAAAAATTCTAAAGAATCACAAGTAATCACTTACCCTCTTAAGGTCTGATAGACCAATTCAATTTCGATCTTAGTGGACATTAATCATCATCATCATCATAAACACCACCTTAATCATTTTTTAATAAGTGAGAAATTTTTCAAGAAGAGTTTACACAATTTAGTGACAAGAGTGGAAATAAAAATGATGAGAATGAGTGTTAAGGTCCTAACCCGCACATAGGTAGATCAATGTATTTGGATGTAATAAAGGTCAATATTAATAAGGCCTTTCAATAAAATAGAATAAGGCGAATGTAAGAAGACCTAATAGAAGCTTCTGATTCTAGAAGGATCTTCCTCTAGATGCTTCTCTTAATAGACATATTTAGTATAAATAAGGGTCGAGGGTATGAAAACCCTAGCTTGGAGATTATTGTAACAGAGCGTTGCTCGATTGGAGGTTTCCCCCTCGAAGAGGCCCGTGAACATTGCTTTCTCAATCGAAGTGTTATTTCCATTGCTATTCTTATATCATTTATGTGTTATTTTGAAGATTATGCTGGATATTTTACTGTTATTCTGCCATTTCTAGCATTTTATTTCTGTTCTGCATATTTTATATATCTGGTATCTTGCAAGTGGTATCAGAGCACTTTCCTTGGAAAAAATTGTGGGTATTTCTTTTTCAAGGTAGAGACATATTCTGGCGTCTTTAAGCCACAGAGATCAGTTGTTACGCACATAAACCCACGGTTGAGGGATTCATACACGCAGGAAATACAAGTGGTTGTTAAGCGCACATCTGTTGGCCACCAGGAGGCTCAGCCCGAGGCTCCAGATATCTCCCGCGTACCCATCGTAGCATCTGTCGTTCATATCGGGGTCGATTCTCTCGGGGCTCACGTAGGCGTACGTCCCGACACAGGAATTGCAGGGATCTATCGATTTCGACAGAATCCGGCTCACGCCGAAGTTCGCGATCTTGATCTGGCGCCCGCTGTTGAGCAAAATATTTTAAGGCTTGATGTCTCTGTGCACAATATTGTTGGCATGGAGATATTTGAGACCCTGCAGGAGCTGCCTGGCCACTGCCGTGAGGAACGACTCGGGCATCTGGTGCCCACACTTGTCGAGCGAGCCTCTGTCCATGTATTCCAGCACGAACTGGATCTCCCCATCCCGATCGTATATGCCATGGCACTTGAACATGTACACAGAATTTGTTCTCCTCAAGATCTCCATCTCGGAGACTATGTGGCGACGGATGGAGATATCATGGTCACCGTGCATGACCTTGAGAGCGTAGAGGGACTGGGTTCTCCCGTGTCGGACCTTGTACACTTTTCCCCCACTGCTGTAGCCCAGAATTTCCAGTTTCTCGAGCTCCGATGGGTGGAACTCGTCTACTGTTCTGGCTGCCACAGGTGTCCAGGGCAGCAGTGGCAAGGGAAGTGGGACGACAAAGCGTGGATATAACGCGGGGCAGGGTGGAATTGGGAGCCTCAGTGCTTGCTGCTTGAAGGTCTGGGATTGTCTCTGTTGGACATTGATGCCTTCCCTTCCTGGGTTTTGATCATCTAACCTGGTGATGGTCATACTTGCTCCGAGTTTGGATCTGGGCAAGATGGGAAAGATCTTACGGGTGATGCTAGAGTTGCAAAGGTAGTCGAAGGGAATCGATTGTTGCCTTTTACAGTTATATAACAATGTTATTCCCAACTGGTTGGTTGGTCAAATTCTTGCAAGCTGTATGTATTTTGACTGTAATAAATGATTTGATTGTTTACGTGATTTGATTTGAGTTTGAGCATTATGCATCCATGTTCTCAGTTTCTTGTGTAAATTGAAGATTAGACTTCAAATAGGTTTTCCTTGGATCGGGATGGTGCAATATCCCCCGACCACATTGTTCAGTCTTGAATGGTTTGTCCAGAAATATCGTGATCGTTCATTTATAACCAATTACCCCAAAAATTAAAATATATTAAACAAACTAATTTAAATATAAATTATATTTTGGATCATCTAACCTGGTGATGGTCAATGGATAAAAAAAATTAAATGTTTGAGTTTGTGGACAATGGTTTCAAAGTTGGCAGCCAAATTATTTCTTTCTGGGTGAAACAATTATGTATTCTACAACTTACTTTATTTCTTTCAAATTTTATACTTATCTTTGTAATTCAGAATGGAAATATGGTAAGAACTTTTTTTTTTAATAACATCCCTAAGATGAAAAATATAATTTATATTTAAATTAGTTTGTTTAATATCTTTTAATTTTTGGGGTAACTGGTTATAAATGAACGATCACAATATTTCTGGACAAACCCTTCAAGACTGAACAATGTGGTCGAGGGAGATTGCACCATCCCGATCCAAGGAAAACCTATTTGAAGTGCAATCTTCAATTTACACGAGAAACTGAGAACGTGGATGCATAATGGTCAAACTCAAATCAAATCACGTAAACAATCAAATCATTTATTACAGTCAAAATAGATATAGCTTGCAAGAATTTGATCAGCCAACCAGCTCAGAATAACATTGATATATAACTGTAAGAGGCAACAACCAATTCCCTTCGACTACCTTTGCAATTCCAATATCACTAGTAAACTCTTCCCCATCTTGCCCGGTACAAACTCAGAGCAAGTATGACCATCACCAGGTTAGATGATCAAAAACCAGGAAGGGAAGGTATGAATGTCCAACAGAGACGATCCCAGACCTTCAAGCACCAAGCACTGAGGCTTCCCAATTCCATCGCGCCCCTCGTTATTTCCATGCTTTACCGTCCCACTACCCTTGCAACCGCCGCCGCACGCCCTAGACACCACTGGTAGCCATAATAGTAGACGAGTTCCACCCGTCGGAGCTTGAGAAACTGGAAATTCTGGGCTACGGAAGCAGGGGGAAAGTGTACAAGGTCCGACACAGGAGAACCTAGTCCCTCTACGCCCTCAAGGTCATGAACGACGACCACGATATCTCCACCCATCGCTACATAGTCCGTGAGATGGAGATCCTGAGGAGAACATATTCCTCGTACGTGGTCAAGTGCCATGGCGTCTACGACCGGGACGGGCAAATCCAGTTCGTGCTGGAATACATGGATGGAGGCCCGCTCAACAAGTGGGGGCACCCGATTCCTGAGCAGTTCCTCGCAGCGGTGGCTAGGCAGGTCCTCGACGGTCTCAAGTATCTCCATGCCCACAAGATCGTGCACAGAGACATCAAGCCTTCGAATCTTTTTCTCAACAGCAGGTGCCAGATAAGGATCGCGAACTTCGGCGTGAGCCAGATTCTGTCGAAGTTGTTCGATCCCTGCAATTCCTGTGTCGAGACTTACGCCTAGATGAGCCCCGAGAGAATCGACCCCGAAATGAACGACGAACGCTACGGTGGGTACGCCGATGATATCTGGAGCCTCGGGTTGAGCCTCTTGGAATGCTACCTACGGAGGTTTCCCTTTCTACTGCTCGTCGTGCACCCGGACTGGCCGACGCTCATGTGCCTTACACGCTATGGGGACTCTCCCTCGCCGCCGTCCTCGTCTTCTCCGGAGTTCCAAAGCTTCATCCGCTGTTGCTTGCAGAAGGACGTCGGGTTGCGCTGGACGACATTTCAGCTACTTAGCCATCCGTTTCTTTCACAGGTAAGTGCCTCATCTGCCTGATCCTCCTAAAGTCGTTAAGCTAGCGGAAACTGGTTACAGTTCTCTGAAGATTTTTCATTTATTTCATTTGGCTGTGAATCATTTAAAAAAAATTCAGGCTTATTGAGTAAAAGGCTTATTGTCGCGCGCAACAGTGAAAATTTATGTTCTCACGTTAGAGTTTGTGAAATTTATGTTCTCACGTTAGATGTATTCCATTATGTGTATTTGGGAAATAAAGATGGAGTTAATTTATCTATGGCAAGAGATTGATTTATATTTTTGAGTTTTAATTTTTTTTAATCATATTTCATTTTTAATATCCTCAATTATATTATTAGTTATGTTCATTGTTTTGATTTGATTATTTTAAACTTGGGTTGTTTAAAATGCCTGGCCTGTTTTCTCATTTAGTCTTTATTTATAATTTATGGAATTTGAAATTATAATTTTAAAGATGTAATTGTATTAATCCATGTTTTGAAGATGTAATTGTATTAATCCATGATACTAAGGATACGAAGGGTGTGTTTATCCAGGTGGGTATTACTGTTAATATTGATAAGACTAAGGTCATGATTATTAAATCCAATAAGATCCCTTATGATAACTTTGTATATGACAACAACAACTTGGAGGAAGTGAATTCATACAAGTATCTTGAAATTGATCTTCACCACAAGCTCAATTGGAATTATAGCATTGAGAAAAAGATTATTGGGGGATGAAAAGCTTATTATTGGCTTGAAAACAATTGTAAATCAGTTGATATTTGGAGTTGGGATAAAAAGAAACTCCTCTTCGAGACTCTTGTTACACATGTTATTCTTTATGGATGTGAAGTCTGGGGTTGTAGTATCTCTTGTGAATCCTAGAGAAAGATATAGCAATACAAAAAAAAATTATAACCTATAATCTCAAAATTAAAGGAAATACGCCCTATCCCATCCTCCTCTTAGAAAAAAGTCTCTACCAAATTGAGAACATGGCTATGACTAGATACCTAATGTATAAGAACAAATTAAACAACATGGAAGACAAGAGGCTACCTAAAATTGATTCAAAATCAAGTCATAACCACCATCGACTCAAGCGAGGATGGCATAAAGACACCCGGTCTTGGGTAAACTATTGGGGAATCATGGAAGAAACCATTTTTCAGAATAAAAATACTTAAAAAAAAAAAGTCAAATCAAAATTTAAGAAAAAAAATGTGTTGTGATATAGAGTTAGAGGGAAAAAGAAAATTAAGGTATTATAAAGATGTAATCAACCCTAATCTAGAAAATCAAAATTATCTATCTGTTTTTCCAAGTGGAAAGTGTAAAGAAAAAAATAAGCCTTGTTAAAATAAGAACAAATTCTTACGAGCTCCATAATGAAACTGGGTGTTGGTTAATTCCTAAAACACCATGGGATGAAAGAGTGTGTCACCTTTGTGACACTAAGAAGGTTGAATATGAAAAGTACTTTCTCTTATATTGTCCACCCTATACCCATATTAGATCTCAATTTCAAAATATTTATCACACTACCAACCTTCCTAACCTCTTAACTCAACAAAATTATGGTGATCTTGGAAAGCTTCTCTTAATGTTTTTCGAGCACATAAAATTTTTCTAAAGAATCACAAGTAATCACTTACCCTCTTAAGGTGCGATAGACCAATTCGATTTCGATCTTAGTGGACATTAATCATCATCATCATCATAAACACCACCTTAATCACTTTTTAATACGTGAGAATTTTTTCAAGAAGATTTTACACAATTTAGTGACAAGAGTGGAAATAAAAATAATGAGAATGAGTGTTAAGGTCCTAACCCGCACATAGGTAGATCAATGTATTTGGATGTAATAAAGGTCAATATTAATAAGTCCTTTCAATAAAATAGAATAAGGCAGATGTAAGAAGACCTAATAGAAGCTTCTGCTTCTAGAAGGATCTTCCTCTAGATGCTTCTCCTAATAGACATATTTAGTATAGATAAGGGTCGAGGGTATGAAAACCCTAGCTTGGAGATTATTGTAACAGAGCGCTGCTCGATTGGAGGTTGCCCCCTTGAAGAGGCCTGTGAACATTGCTTTCTGAATCGAAGTGTTATTTCCATTGCTATTCTTATATCATTTATGTGTTATTTTGAATATTATGCTGGATATTTTACTATTATTCTACCATTTCTAGCATTTTATTTCTGTTCTGCATATTTTATATATCTGGTATCTTGCAAGTGGTATCAGAGCACTTTCCTTGGCAAAAATTGTGGGTATTTTGTTTTCAGGGTAGAGACATATTCCGGCGTCTTTAAGCCACAGAGATCTGTCGTTACGTGCATAAACCCGCGGTTGAGGGATTCATACACGCAGGAAATACAAGTGGTTCTTAAGCGCACATCTGGTTGCCACTAGGAGGCTCATCCCGAGGCTCCAGATATCACCCGCGTACCCATCGTAGTGTCCGTCATTCATGTCGGGGTTGATTCTCTCGGGGCTCATGTAGGCATACGTCCCGACATAGGAATTGCAGGGATCTATCGATTTCGACAGAATCTGGCTCACGCCGAAGTCCACGATCTTGATCTGGCGCCCGCTGTTGAGCAAAAGATTAGAAGGCTTGATGTCTCTGTGCATGATCTTGTTGGCGTGGAGATATTTGAGACCCTGCAGGACCTGCCTGGCCACCGCCGCGAGGAACGGCTTGGGCATCTGGCGCCCGCACTTGTCGACCGAGCCTCCATCCATGTATTCCAGCATGAACTGGATCTCCCTGTCCCGATCGTATACGCCGTGGCACTTGACCACGTACGCAGATTTTGTTCTCCTCAAGATCTCCATCTTGCGGACTATGTGGCGACGGATGGAGATATCATGGTCGTCGTGCACAACCTTGAGAGCGTAGAGGGACTGGGTTCTCCTGTGTCGGACCTTGGACACTTTTCCCCCACTGCCGTAGCCCAAAATTTCCAGTTTCTTGAGCTCCGATGGGTGGAACTCGTCTACTATTCTGGCTGCCACGAGTGTCCGGGGCGTCGGTGGCAAGGCCAGCGAGACGACAAAGCGTGGAAATAACGGGGGGCGCGGTGGAATTGGGAGCCTCAGTGATTGTTGCTTGAATGTTTGGGATCGTCTCTATTGGACATTGATGCCTTCCCTTCCTGGGTTTTGATCATCTAACCTGGTGATGGTCATACTTGCTCTGATTTTGGATCTGGGCAAGATGGGGAAGAGCTTACGGGTGATGCTAGAATTGCAAAGGTAGTCGAAGGGAATCAATTGTTGCCTTTTATAGTTATATAACAATGTTATTCCCAGCTGGTTGGCTGGTCAAATTCTTGCAAGCTGTATGTATTTTGACTGTAATAAATAATTTGATTGTTTACGTGATTTGATTTGAGTTTGAGCATTATGCATCCATGTTCTCAGTTTCTCGTGTAAATTGAAGATTGCACTTCAAATAGGTTTTCCTTGGATCGGGATGGTGCAATCTCCCCCCACCACATTGTTCAGTCTTGAAGTGTTTGTCCAGAAATATCATGATCATACATTTATAACCAGTGACCCCAAAAATTAAAATATATTAAACAAACTAATTTAAATATAAATTATATTTTGGATCATCTAACTTGGTGATGGTCAATGGGAAAAAAAATTTAAATGTTTGAGTTTGTGGACAATGGTTTCAGAGTTGGCAGCCAAATTATTGTTTCAGAGTTGGCAGCCACATTATTTCTTTCTGGGTGAACCAATTATGTATTCTACAACTTACTTTATTTCTTTCAAATTTTATACTTATCTTCCGAATTCGGAATGGAAATATGGTAAGAACTTTTTTTTTTAATAACATCCCTGAGACGAAAAATATAATTTATATTTAAATTAGTTTGTTTAATATCTTTTAATTTTTGGGGTAACTGGTTATAAATTAACGATCATGATATTTCTGGACAAACCCTTCAAGACTGAACAATGTGGTCAGGGGAGATTGCACCATCCCGATCCAAGGAAAAACAATTTGAAGTGCAATCTTCAATTTACACGAGAAACTGAGAACATGGATGCATAATGCTCAAACTCAAATCAAATCACGTAAACAATCAAATCATTTATTACAGTCAAAATAGATACAGCTTGCAAGAATTTGATCAGCCAACCAGCTCAGAATAACTGTAAAAGGCAACAACCGATTCCCTTCGACTACCTTTGCAATTCCAATATCACCAGTAAACTCTTCCCCATCTTGCTCGGTACAAACTCATAGCAGGTATGACCATGACCAGGTTAGATGATAAAAAACCAGGAAGGGAAGGCATGAATGTCCAACAGAGACGATCCTAGACCTTCAAGCACCAAGCACTGAGGCTTCCCAATTCCATCTCGCCGCACGTTATTTCCACGCTTTTCTGTCCCGTTTCCCTTGCAACCGCCGCCCCATGCTCCAGACACCACTGGTAGCCATAACAGTAGATGAGTTCCACCCATCAGAGCTTGAGAAATTGGAAATTCTGGGCTACGGAAGTGGAGGGAAAGTGTACAAGGTTCGACACAGGAGAACCCAGTCCCTCTACGCCCTCAAGGTCGTGAACGATGACCATGATATCTCCACCCATCGATACATAGTCCGCGAGATGGAGATACTGAGGAGAACAAATTCCTCGTATGTGGTCAAGTGCCAGGGCGTCTACGACCAGGATGGGCAAATCCAGTTCGTGTTGGAATACGTGGAGAGAGGCCTGCTCGACAAGTGCGGGCAACCGATTCCAGAGCAGTTCCTCGTAGTGGTGGCCAGGCAGGTCCTGGACGGTGTCAAGTATCTCCACACCAACAAGATCGTGCACAGAGACATCAAGCCTTCCAATCTTTTTCTCAACAACAGGTACCAGATCAAGATCGCAGACTTCGGCGTGAGGTAGATTCTGTCGAAGTCATTCTATCCCTGCAATTCCTGCGTCGAGACGTACGCCTAGAAGAGCCTCGAGAGAATCGACCGCCACATGAACGACGGACACTACAACGGGTACCCCGCCGATATCTGGAGCCTCGGGTTGAGCCTCCTGGAATGCTACCTCAGGAGGTTTCCCTTTCGTTCGCTCGGCGTGCACTCGGACTAGCCGACACTCTGACACTCATGTGCGATATACGCTACGGGGACTCGCCCTCACCGCCTCCCTCAGCTTCTCCAGAGTTCCAGAGCTTCATCCACTGTTGCTTGCAGAAGGATGCTAAGTTGCGCTGGATGGCGTCTCAGCTACTTATCCATCCGTTTGTTTCACAGGTAAGTGCCTCATCTGCCTGGTCCTCCTAAAGTCGTTAAGCTAGCGGAAACTGGTTACAGTTCTTTGAAGATTTTTCTTTTATTTCATTTCTCTGTGAATCATTGAAAAAAAAAATCAGGCTTATTGAGTAAAAGGCTTATTGTCGCACGCAACAGTGAAAATTTATGTTCTCACGTTAGATGTATTCCATTATGTGTATTTGGGAAATCAGGATGGAGTGAATTTATCTATGGCAAGAGATTGATTTATATTTTTGATTTTTTAAATTTTTTAATCATATTTCATTTTTAATATCCTCAATTATATTATTAGTTATGTTCATTGTTTTGATTTGATTGTTTTAAACTTAGGTTGTTTAAAATGCCTGGCCTGTTTTCTCATTTAGTCTTTATTTATAATTTATGGAATTTGAAATTATAATTTTAAAGATGTAATTGTATTAATCCATGTTTTGAAGATGTAATTGTATTAATCTATGATACTAAGGATACAAAGGGTGTGTTTATCCGAGTGGGTATCACTGTTAATATTGATAAGACTAAGGTCATGATTATTAAATCCAATAAGATCCCTTATGATAACTTTGTATATGACAACAACAACTTGGAGGAAGTGACTTCATACAAGTATCTTGAAATTGATCTTCACCACAAGCTCAATTGGAATTATAGCATTGAGAAAAAGATTATTGGGGGATGGAAAGCTTATTATTGGCTTGAAAACAACTATAAATCAGTTGATATTTGGAGTTGGGATAAAAAAAAAATCCTCTTTGAGACTCTTGTTACACATGCTATTCTTTATGGATGTGAAGTCTGGGGCTGTAGTATCTCTCGTGAATCCTAGAGAAAGATAGAGAAATACAAAAAAAAATTATAACCTATAATCTCAAAATTAAAGGAAATACGCCCTATCCCATCCTCCTCTTAGAAAAAAGCCTCTCCCACATTCAGAGCATGGCTATGACTAGATACCTAATATATAAGAAAAAATTAAACAACATGGAAGACAAGAGGCTACCTAAAATTGCTTCAAAATCAAGTCATAACCACCATCGACTCAAGCGAGGATGGCATCAAGACACCCGGTCTTGGCTAAACTATTGCGGAATCATGGAAGAAACCATTTTTCAGAATAAAAATACTTTAAAAAAAAAGTCAAATCAAAATTTAAGAAAAAAAATGTGGTGTGATATAGAGTTAGAGGAAAAAAGAAAATTAAGGTATTATAAAGATGTAATCAACCCTAATCTAGAAGATCAAAATTATCTATCTGTTTTGCCAAGTGGAAAGTGTAAAGAAAAAAATAAGCATTGTTAAAATAAGAACAAATTCTTACGAGCTACATAATGAAATTGGGTGTTGGTCAATTCCTAAAACGCCATGGGATGAAATAGTGTGTAACCTTTGTGACACTAATAAGGTTGAATATGAAAAGAACTTTCTCTTATATTGTCCACCCTATACCCATATTAGATCTCATTTTCAAAATATTTATCACACTACCAACCTTCCTAACCTCTTAACTCAACAAAATTATGGTGATTTTGGAAATCTTCTCTTAATGCTTTTCGAGCACAAAAAAAAATTCTAAAGAATCACAAGTAATCACTTACCCTCTTAAGGTCCGATAGACCAATTCGATTTCGATCTTAGTGGACATTAATCATCATCATCATCATAAACACCACCTTAATCTGTTTTTAATAAGTGAGAATTTTTTCAAGAAGATTTTACACAATTTAGTGACAAGAGTGGAAATAAAAATGATGAGAATGACTGTTAAGGTCCTAACCCACACATAGGTAGATCAATGTATTCGGATGTAATAAAGGTCAATAATAATAAGGCCTTTCAATAAAATAGAATAAGGAGGATGTAAGAAGACCTAATAGAAGGTTCCACTTCTAGAAGGATCTTCCTCTAGATGCTTCTCTTAATAGACATATTTAGTTTAAATAAGGGTCGAGGGTATGAAAACCCTAGCTTGGAGATTATTGTAACAGAGCACTGCTCGATTGGAGGTTGCCCCCTCGAAGAGGCTTGTGAACATTGCCTTCTGAATCAAATTTTTATTTCCATTGCTATTCTTATATCAGTTATGTGTTATTTTGAAGATTATGATGGATATTTCACTGTTATTCTGCCATTTCTAGCATTTTATATTTGTTCTGCATATTTTATATATCTGGTATCTTGCAAGTGGTATTAGAGCACTTTCCTTGGAAAAAGTTGTGGGTATCTTTTTTTCAGGGTAGAGACATATTCCGGCGTCTCTAAGCCACAGAGATCTGTCGTTACGCGCATAAACCCGCGGTTGAGGGATTCATACATGCAGGAAATACAAGTGGTTCTTAAGTGCACATCTGTTGGCCACCAGGAGGCTCAGCCCGAGGCTCCAGATATCGCCCGCGTACCCATCGTAGTTTCCGTCATTTATATCGGGCTCGATTCTCTCGGGGCTCATGTAGGCGTACGTCCCGACACAGGAATTATAGGGATCTATCAATTTCGACAGAATCCGGCTCACGCCGAAGTCTGCAATCTTGATCTGGCGCCCGTTGTTGAGCAAAATATTTTAAGGCTTGATGTCTCTGTGCATGATCTTGTTGGCATGGAGATATTTGAGACCCTGCAGGACCTGCCTGGCCACCGCCACGGGGAACGGCTCGGGCATCTGGCACCCACACTTGTCGAGCGAGACTCCGTCCATGTATTCCAGCACGAACTCGATCTCCCCGTCCCAATCGTATACGCTGTGGCACTTAACCACGTACGCGGAAATTGTTCTGCTCAAGATCTCCATATCGCGGACTATGTGTCGACGAATGGAGATATCATGGTCACCGTGCACGACCTTGAGAGCGTAGAGGCACTGGGTTCTCCTATGTCGAACCTTGTACACATTTCCCCCATTGTCGTAGCCCAGAATTTCCAGTTTCTTGAGCTCCGACAGGTGGAACTCGTCTACTGTTCTGGCTGCCACGGGTGTCCGGGGAGGTGGTGACAAGGGCAGCGGGATGATAAAGCATAGAAATAACGGGGGGCGGAGTGGAATTGGGAGCCTCAGTGCTTGGTGCTTGAAGGTCTGGGATCGTCTCTGTTGGACATTGATGCCTTCCCTTCCTGGGTTTTGATCATATAACCTGGTGATGGTCATACTTGCTCTGAGTTTGGATCTGGGCAAGATGGGGAAGAGCTTACGGGTGATGCCAGAATATCAAAGGTAGTCGAAGGGAATCAGTTGCTGCCTTTTACAGTTATATAACAATGTTATTCCCAGCTGGTTGGCTGGTCAAATTCTTGCAAGCTGTATGTATTTTGACTGTAATAAATGATTTGATTGTTTACATGATTTGATTTGAGTTTGAGCATTATGCATCCATGTTCTCAGTTTCTCGTGTAAATTGAAGATTTCACTTCAAATAGGTTTTCCTTGGATTGGGATGGTGCAATCTACCGCGACCACATTGTTCAGTCTTGAAGGGTTTGTCCAGAAATATCGTGATCGTTCATTTATAACCAATTACCCCAAAAATTAAAAGATATTAAACAAAATAATTTAAATATAAATTATATTTTGGATCATCTGACCTGGTGATGGTCAATGGATAAAAAAAATTAAATGTTTGAGTTTGTGGACAATGGTTTCAGAGTTGGTAGCCACATTATTTCTTTCTTGGTGAACCAATTATGTATTCTACAACTTACTTTATTTCTTTCAAATTTTATACTTATCTTCCGAATTCGGAATGGAAATATGGTAACAACTTTTTTCTTTAATAACATCCCTGAGACGAAAAATATAATTTATATTTAAATTAGTTTGTTTAATATCTTTTAATTTTTGGGGTAACTTGTTATAAATGAATGATCATGATATTTCTAGACAAACCCTTCAAGACTGAACAATGTGGTCGGGGGAGATTGCACCATCCTGATCCAAGGAAAACCTATTTGAAGTGCAATCTTCAATTTACACAAGAAACTGAGAACATGGATGAATAATGCTCAAACTCAAATAAAATCACGTAAACAATCAAATCATTTATTACAGTCAAAATAGATACAACTTGCAAGAATTTGATCAGCCAACCAGCTCGGAATAACATTGATATCTAACTGTAAAAGGCACCAACCGATTCCCTTCGACTACCTTTGCAATTCCAATATCACCAGTAAACTCTTCCCCATCTTGCCCGGTACAAACTCAAAGCAAGTATGACCATCACCAGGTTAGATGATCAAAAACCAGGAAGGGAAGGCATGAATGTCCAATAGAGACGATCCCAGACCTTCAAGCACCAAGCACTAAGGCTTCCCAATTCCATCCCGCCCCCCGTTATTTCCATGCTTTTCCATCCTGCTTCCCTTGCAACTGCCGCCCCACGCCCCAGACACCACTGGTAGCCATAACAGTAGACGAGTTCCACTCATCGGAGCTTGAGAAACTGGAAATTATGGGCTATGGAAGCGGGGGGAAAGTGTACAAGGTCCGACACAGGAGAACCCAGTCCCTCTACGCCCTCAAGGTCATGAACGACAACCATGATATCTCCACCCATCGCTACATAGTCCGCAAGATGGAGATCCTGAGGAGAACAGATTCCTCGTACGTGGTCAAGTGCCACGGCATCTACAACAGGGACGGGCAAATCCAGTTCGTGCTGGAATACATGGACGGAGGCCCGCTCGACAAGTGCGGCCGCCCGATTCTCGAGCAGTTCCTTGCGGCAGTTGCCAGGCAGGTCCTGGACGGTCTCAAGTATCTCCACGCCAACAAGATCATGCACAGAGACATCAAGCCTTCGAATCTTTTTCTCAATAGCAGGCGCCAGATCAAGATCGCGGACTTTGGCGTGAGCCAGATTCTGTCGAAGTCATTCGATCCCTGCAATTCCTACGTCGGGACGTACGCCTAGATGAGCCCTGAGAGAATCGATCCCGACATGAATGACAGACACTACAGCGGGTACGCTGGCGATATCTAGAGCCTCGGATTGAGCCTCCTGGAATGCTACCTCTAGAGGTTTCCCTTTCTGCCGCCCGACGTGCACCCAGACTAGCCGACGCTCATGTGCCTTATATGCTATGGGGACTTGCCCTCACCGCCGCCCTCGGCTTCTCCGGAGTTCCAGAGCTTCATCCGTTGTTGCTTGCAGAAGGACACCGGGTTGCGCTGGATGGCGTCTCAACTACTTAGCCATTCGTTTGTTTCATAGGTAAGTGCCTCATCTTCCCGATCCTCCTAAAGTCGTTAAGCTAGTGGAAACTGGTTACAGTTCTCTGGAGATTTTTCATTTATTTCATTTGGCTGTGAATCATTGAAAAACAAATTCAGGCTTATTGAGTAAAAGGCTTATTGTCGCGCACAACAGTGAAAATTTATGTTCTCATGTTAGAGTTTGTGAAATTTATGTTCTCACGTTAGATGTATTCCATTATGTGTATTTGGGAAATAAAGATGGAGTTAATTTATCTATGGCAAGAGATTGATTTATATTTTTGAGTTTTTAAAATTTTTAATCATATTTCATTTTTAACATCCTCAATTATATTATTAGTTATGTTCATTGTTTTGATTTGATTGTTTTAAACTTGGGTTGTTTAAAATGCCTGGCCTGTTTTCTAATTTAGTCTTTATTTATGATTTATGGAATTTGAAATTATAATCTTAAAGATGTAATTGTATTAATCYATGTTTTGAAGATGTAATTGTATTAATCTATGATACTAAGGATACGAAGGGTGTGTTTATCCRGGTGGGTATTACTGTTAATATTGATAAGACTAAGGTCATGATTATTAAATCCAATAARATCCCTTATGATAACTTTGTATATGAAAACAACAACTTGGAGGAAGTGACTTCATACAAGTATCTTGAAATTGATCTTCACCACAAGCTCAATTGGAATTATAGCATTGAGAAAAAGATTATTGGGGGATGGAAAACTTATTATTGGCTTGAAAACAATTGTAAATCAGTTGATATTTGGAGTTGGGATAAAAATAAACTCCTCTTCGAGACTCTTGTTACACATGCTATTCTTTATGGATGTGAAGTCTGGGGTTGTAGTATCTCTCGTGAATCCTAGAGAAAGATAGAGCAATACAAAAAAAAATTATAACCTATAATCTCAAAATTAAAGGAAATACGCCCTATCCCATCCTCCTCTTAGAAAAAAGCCTCTCCCACATTGAGAACATGGTTATGACTAGATACCTAATGTATAAGAACAAATTAAACAACATGGAAGACAAGAGGCTACCTAAAATTGATTCAAAATCAAGTCATAACCACCATCGACTCAAGCGAGGATGGCATAAAGACATCCGGTCTTGGCTAAACTATTGGGGAATCATGGAAGAAACCATTTTTCAGAATAAAAATACTTTAAAAAAAAAAGTGAAATCAAAATTTAAGAAAAAAAATGTGGTGTGATATAGAGTTAGAGGAAAAAATAAAATTAAGGTATTATAAAGATGTAATCAACCCTAATCTAGAAGATCAAAATTATCTATCTGTTTTGCCAAGTGGAAAGTGTAAAGAAAAAAATAAGCATTGTTAAAATAAGAACAAATTCTTTCGAGCTCCATAATGAAACTGGGTGTTGGTCAATTCCTAAAACGCCATGGGATGAAAGAGTGTGTCACCTTTGTGACACTAAGAAAGTTGAATATGCAAAGCACTTTCTCTTATATTGTCCACCCTATACCCATATTAGATCTCAATTTCAAAATATTTATCACACTACCAACCTTCCTAACCTCTTAACTCAACAAAATTATGGTGATCTTGGAAAGCTTCTCTTAATGCTTTTCGAGCACATAAAAAAATTCTAAAGAATCACAAGTAATCACTTACCCTCTTAAGGTCCGATAGACCAATTCGATTTCGATATTAGTGGACATTAATCATCATCATCATCATCATAAACACCACCTTAATCACTTTTTAATAAGTGAGAATTTTTTCAAGAGGATTTTACACAATTTAGTGACAAGAGTGGAAATAAAAATAATGAGAATGAGTGTTAAGGTCCTAACCCGCACATAGGTAGATCAATGTATTTGGATGTATTAAAGGTCAATATTAATAAGGCATTTCAATAAAATAGAATAAGGCGGATGTAAGAAGAGCTAATAGAAGCTTCCGCTTCTAGAAGGATCTTCCTCTAGATGCTTCTTCTAATAGACATATTTAGTATAGATAAGGGTCGAGGGTATGAAAACCCTAGCTTGGAGATTATTATAACAGAGTGTTGCTCGATTGGAGGTTGCCCCCTTGAAGAGGCCTGTGAACATTTCTTTCTGAATCGAAGTGTTATTTCCATTGCTATTCTTATATCATTTATGTGTTATTTTGAAGATTATGCTGGATATTTTACTGTTATTCTGCCATTTCTAGTATTTTATTTCTGTTCTGCATATTTTATATATCTGGTATCTTGCAAGTGTTATCAGAGCACTTTCCTTGGCAAAAATTGTGGGTATTTTTTTTTCAGGGTAGAGACATATTCCGGCGTCTTTAAGCCACAAAGATCTGTCGTTACACGCATAAACCCACGGTTGAGGGATTCATACATGCAGGAAATACAAGTGGTTCTTAAGCGCACATCTATTGGCCACTAGGAGGCTCAGCCTGAGGCTCCAGATATCGCCCACGTACCCATCGTAGCGTCCATCGTTCATGTCGGGGTCGATTCTCTCGGGGCTCATGTAGGCGTACGTCCCGACATAGGAATTGCAGGGATCTATTGATTTCGACAGAATATGGCTCACGCTGAAGTCCGTGATATTGATCTGGCGCCCGCTGTTGAGAAAAATATTGGAAGGCTTGATGTCTCTGTGCATGATCTTGTTGGCATGGAGATATTTGAGACCCTGCAGGACTTGCCTGGCCACCGCCGTGAGGAACGGCACGGGCATCTGGCGCCCGCACTTGTCGAGAGAGCCTCTATCCATGTATTCCAGCATGAACTGGATCTCCCTGTCCCGATCATATACACCGTGGAACTTGACCACGTACGAGGAATTTGTTCTCCTCAAGATCTGCATCTCGTGGACTATGTGGCGACGGATGGAGATATCATGGTCGCCGTGCACGAACTTGAGAGCGTAGAGGGACTGGGTTCTCCTGTGTTGGACCTTGTACACTTTTCCCCCACTGTCGTAGCCTAGAATTTCCAGTTTCTTGAGCTCCGATGGGTGGAAATCGTCTACTGTTCTGGCTACCACTCGTGTCCGGGGCGGCGGTGGCAAGGGCAGCGAGATGACAAAGCGTGCAAATAACGGGGGGTGGGGTGGAATTGGGAGCCTCAGTGCTTGGTGCTTGAAGGTCTGGGATCGTCTCTGTTGGACATTGATGCCTTCCCTTCCTCGGTTTTGATCATCTAACCTGGTGATGGTCATACATGCTCTGATTTTGGATCTGGGCAAGATGGGGAAGAGCTTACGGGTGATGCTGGAATTGCAAAGGTAGTCGAAGGGAATGGGTTGTTGCCTTTTACAGTTATATAATAATGTTATTCCCAGCTGGTTGGCTGGTCAAATTCTTGCAAGCTGTATGTATTTTGACTGTAATAAATGATTTGATTGTTTACGTGATTTGATTTGAGTTTGAGCATTATGCATCCATGTTCTCAGTTTCTCGTGTAAATTGAAGATTGCACTTCAAATAGGTTTTCCTTGGATCGGGATGGTGCAATATCCCCTGACCACATAGTTCAGTCTTGAAGGGTTTGTCCAGAAATATCGTGATCGTTCATTTATAACCAGTTACCCAAAAAATTAAAACATATTAAACAAACTAATTTAAATATAAATTATATTTTGGATCATCTAACCTGGTGATGGTCAATGGATAAAAAAAATTAAATGTTTGAGTTTGTGGACAATGGTTTCAGAGTTGGCAGCCAAATTATTGTTTCAGAGTTGGCAACCACATTATTTCTTTCTAGGTGAACCAATTATGTATTCTACAACTTACTTTCTTTCTTTCAAATTTTATACTTATCTTCGGAATTCAGAATGGAAATATGGTAAGATTTTTTTTTTTTAATAACATCCCTGAGACAAAAAATATAATTTATGTTTAAATTAGTTTGTTTAATATCTTTTAATTTTTGGGGTAACTGGTTATAAATGAACGATCATGATATTTCTGGACAAACCCTTCAAGAATGAACAATGTGGTCGGGGGAGATTGCACCATCCCAATCCAAGGAAAACCTATTTGAAGTGCAATCTTCAATTTACACGAGAAACTGAGAACATGGATGCATAATGCTCAAACTCAAATCAAATCACGTAAACAATCAAATCATTTATTACAGTCAAAATAGATACGGCTTGCAAGAATTTGATCAGCCAACCACCTCGGAATAACATTGATATATAACTGTAAAAGGCAACAACCGATTCCCTTCGACTACCTTTGCAATTCCAATATCACCAGTAAACTCTTCCCCATCTTGCTCGGTACAAACTCATAGCAATTATGACCATCACCATGTTAGATGATCAAAAACCAGGAAGGGAAGGCATGAATGTCCAACAGAGACGATCCCAGACCTTCAAGCACCAAGCACTGAGTCTTCCCAATTCCATCCCGCCCCCCATTATTTCCACGCTTTGTGTTCCCGCTACCCTTGCAACCGTCGCCCCATGCCCCAGACACCACTGGTAGCCATAACAGTAGACGGGTTCCACCCGTTAGAGCTTGAGAAACTGGAAATTATGTGCTACGGAAGCGGGGGGAAAGTGTACAAGGTCCGACACAGGAGAACCCATTCCCTCTATGCCCTCAAGGTCGTGAACGACGACCACGATATCTCCACCCATCGATACATAGTCTGCAAGATGGAGATACTGAGGAGAACAGATTCCTCGTACGTGGTCAAGTGCCACGACGTCTATGACCGGGACGGGCAAATCCAGTTCGTGCTGGAATACATGGACAGAGTCCCGCTCGACAAGTGCGGGCGCCCGATTCCCGAGCAGTTCCTCGCAGCGGTGGCCAGGTAGGTCATGGACGGTGTCAAGTATCTCCACGCCAACAAGATCGTGCACAGAGACATCAAGCCTTCGAATCGTTTTCTCAACATTAGGCGCCATATCAAGATCGCGGACTTCGGTGTGAGAAATATTCTGTCGAAGTCATTCGATCCCTGCAATTCTTGTGTCGAGACGTACGCCTAGATGAGACCTGAGAGAATCGACCCCGACATGAACGACAGACACTACAGCAGGTACGCCGGCGATATCTGGAGCCTCGGGTTGAGCCTCCTAGAATGCTACCTCCGGAGGTTTCGTTTTCTGCCACCCGGCGTGCACTCGGACTGGTCGATAGTCATGTGTGTTATACGCTACATGGACTCACCCTCTCCGCCGCCCTCGACTTCTTCGGAGTTCCAGAGCTTCATCCACTGTTTCTTGCAGAAGGACACCGAGTTGCGCTGGATGGCGTCTCAGCTACTTAGCCATTCATTTGTTTCACAAGTAAGTGCCTCATCTGCTTGATCCTCCTAAAGTCGTTACGCTAGCGGAAACTGGTTACAGTTCTCTGAAGATTTTGCTTTTATTTCATTTGTCTGTGAATCATTGAAAAAAAAATTCGGGCTTATTGAGTGAAAGGCTTATTGTCGCACGCAACAATGAAAATTTATGTTCTCATGTTAGATGTATTCCATTATGTGTATTTGAGAAATAAGGATGGAGTTAATTTATCTATGGAAAGAGATTGATTTATATTTTTGAGTTTTTAAATTTTTTAATCATATTTCATTTTTAATATCCTCAATTATATTATTAGTTATGTTCATTGTTTTGATTTGATTGTTTTAAATTTGGGTTGTTTAAACTGCCTGGCCTGTTTTCTCATTTAGTCTTTATTTATAATTTATGGATTTTGAAATTATAATTTTAAAGATGTAATTGTATTAATCCATGTTTTGAAGATGTAATTGTATTAATCTATGATACTAAGGATACGAAGGGTGTGTTTATCCGAGTGGGTATTACTATTAATATTGATAAGACTAAGGTCATGATTATTAAATCCAATAAGATCCCTTATGATAACTTTGTATATGACAACAACAACTTGGAGGAAGTGACTTCATACAAGTATCTTGAAATTGATCTTCACCACAAGCTCAATTGGAATTATACCATTGAGAAAAACATTATTGGGGGATGGAAAGCTTATTATTGGCTTGAAAACAATTGTAAATCAATTGATATTTGGAGTTGGGATAAAAACAAACTCCTCTTCGAGACTCTTGTTACACATGCTATTCTTTATGGATGTGAAGTCTGGGGCTGTAGTATCTCTCGTGAATCCTAGAGAAAGATAGAGAAATACAAAAAAAATTTATAACCTATAATCTCAAAATTAAAGGAAATACGCCCTATCCCATCCTCCTCTTAGAAAAAATCCTCTCCCACATTGAGAGCATGGCTATGACTAGATACCTAATGTATAAGAACAAATTAAACAACATGGAAGACAAGAGGCTACCTAAAATTGCTTCAAAATCAAGTCATAACCACCATCGACTCAAGCGAGGATGGCATCAAGACACCCGGTCTTGGCTAAACT
>ML784170.1:276464-301243 GCA_009831015.1 Picea engelmannii
TGAAGATTATGCTGGATATTTTACTGTTATTCTGCCATTTCTAGCATTTTATTTTTGTTCTGCATATTTTATATATCTGGTATCTTGCAAGTGGTATCAAAGCACTTTCCTTGGCAAAAATTGTGGGTATTTTTTTTTCAGGGTAGAGACATATTCCGGCGTCTTTAAGCCACAGAGATCTGTCATTATGCGCATAAACCCGCGGTTGAGGGATTCATACACGCAGGAAATACAAGTGGTTCTTAAGTGCACATCTGTTGGCCACCAGGAGGCTCAGCCTGAGGCTCCATATATCGCCGGCGTACGCATCGTAGTGTCCATCGTTCATGTCGGGCTCAATTCTCTTGGGGCTCATGTAGGCGTACGTCCTGACACAAGAATTACAGGGATCTATCGATTTCCACAGAATTCGGCTCACACCGAAGTCCGTGATCTTGATCTGGCGCCCGCTGTTGAGAAACATATTGGAATGCTTGATGTCTCTGTGCACGATCTTGTTGGCGTGGAGATATTTGAGACCCTACAGGACCTGCCTGGCCACCGCCGCGAGGAACGGCTCAGGCATCTGGCACCCACACTTGTCGAGCGAGCCTCCGTCCATGTATTCCAGCACGAACTGGATCTCCCCGTCCCGATCGTATACACCGTGGAACTTGACCACGTACACAGAATTTGTTCTCCTCAAGATCTCCATCTCGCAGACTATGTGGCGACGGATGGAGATATCATGGTCACCGTGCATGACCTTGAGAGCATAGAGGGACTGGGTTCTCCTATGTCAGACCTTGTACACTTTTCCCCCACTACCATAGCCCAGTATTTCCAGTTTCTCGAGCTCTAAAGGGTGGAACTCGTCTACTGTTCTGGCTGCCACAGGTGTTCGGGGCGGCGATGGCAAGGGCAACGGGATGGAAAAGCATGGAAATAACGGGGGACAGGGTAGAATTGGGAGCCTCAGTGCTTGGTGCTTGAAGGTCTGGGATCATCTCCATTGGACATTGATGCCTTCGCTTCCTGGGTTTTGATCATCTAACCTGGTGATGGTCATACTTTCTCTGAGTTTGGATCCGGGCAAGATGGGGAAGAGCTTACGGGTGATGCTAGAATTGCAAAGGTAGTCGAAGGGAATTGGTTGCTGCCTTTTACAGTTATATAACAATGTTATTCCCAGCTGGTTGGCTGGTCAAATTCTTGCAAGATGTATGTATTTTGACTGTAATAAATGATTTGATTGTTTCCGTGATTTGATTTGAGTTTGAGAATTATGCATCCATGTTCTCAGTTTCTCGTGTAAATTGAAGATTGCACTTCAAATAGGTTTTCCTTGGATTGGGATGGTGCAATCTACCCTGACCACATTGTTCAGTCTTGAAGGGTTTGTCCAGAAATATCGTGATCATTCATTTATAACCAGTTATCCCAAAAATTAAAAGATATTAAACAAACTAATTTAAATATAAAGTATATTTTGGATCATCTGACCTGGTGATGGTCAATGGATAAAAAAAATTAAATGTTTGAGTTTGTGGACAATGGTTTCAGAGTTGGCAGCCAAATTATTGTTTCAGAGTTGGCAGCCACATTATTTCTTTCTTGGTGAACCAATTATGTATTCTACAACTTACTTTATTTCTTTCAAATTTTAGACTTATCTTCGGAATTCGGAATGGAAATATGGTAAGAATTTTTTTTTTTAATAACATCCCTGAGACGAAAATATAATTTATATTTAAATTAGTTTGTTTAATATCTTTTAATTTTTGGGGTAACTGGTTATAAATGAACGATCACGATATTTCTAGACAAACCCTTCAAGTCTGAACAATGTGGTCGGGGGAGATTGCACCATCCCGATCCAAGGAAAACCTATTTGAAGTGCAATCTTCAATTTACACAAGAAACTGAGAACATGGATGCATAATGCTCAAACTCAAATCAAATCACGTAAACAATCAAATCATTTATTACAGTCAAAATAGATACAACTTGCAAGAATTTGATCAGCCAACTAGCTAGGAATAACATTGATATATAACTGTAAAAGGGAACAACCGATTCCCTTCGACTACCTTTGCAATTCCAATATCACCAGTAAACTCTTCCCCATCTTGCCCGGTACAAACTCAGAGCAAGTATGACCATCACCAGGTTAGATGATCAAAAATTAGGAAGGGAAGGCATGAATGTCCAACAGAGACGATGCCAGACCTTCAAGCACCAAGCACTGAGGCTTCCCAATTCCATCCCGCCCCCCGTTATTTCCACGCTTTGCCGTCCTGCTGCCCTTGCAACCGTCACCCCACGCCCCAGAAACCACTAGTAACCATAACAGTAGACGAGTTCCACCCGTCGGAGCTTGAGAAACTGGAAATTCTGGGCTACGGAAGCGGGGGGAAAGTGTACAAGGTCCGACACAGGAGAACCCAGTCCCTCTACGCCCTCAAGGTCGTGAACGACGACCACGATATCTCCACCCATCGCTACATAGTCCGCAAGATGGAGATCCTGAGGAGAACATATTCCTCGTACGTGGTCAAGTGCCACGACATCTACGACCGGGACGGGCAAATTCAGTTCGTTCTGGAATACATGGACGGAGGCCCGCTCGACAAGTGCGGCCGCCTGATTCTCAAGCAGTTCCTCGCGACAGTGGCCAGGCAGGTCCTAGACGGTCTCAAGTATCTTCACGCCAACAAGATCATGCATAGAGATATCAAGCCTTCGAATCTTTTTCTCAACAGCAGGCGCTAGATCAAGATCGCGGACTTCGGTGTGAGCCAGATTCTGTTGAAGTTGTTCGATCCATGAAATTCCTACGTCGGGATGTACGCCTAGATGAGCCCCGAGAGAATCGACCCCGACATGAACGACGGACGCTACGGTGGGTACGCTGGCGATATCTGGAGCCTCGGGTTGAGCCTCCTGGAATTCTACCTCCTGAGGTTTCCCTTTCTGCCGCCCGGTGTGCACCCAGACTGGCCGATTCTCATATGCCTTATACGCTATAGGGACTCGCCCTCGCCACCGCCCTCGGCTTCTCCGGAGTTCCAGAGCTTCATCCGCTGTTGCTTGCAGAAGGATTTCGGGTTGCGTTGGACGACGTCTCAGCTACTTAGATATCCGTTTGTTTCATAGGTAAGTGCCTCATCTACCTGATCCTCCTAAAGTCATTAAGCTAGCGGAAAGTGGTTACAGTTCTCTGAAGATTTTGCTTTTATTTCATTTGGCTGTGAATCATTGAAAACAAAATTCAGGCTTATTGAGTAAAAGGCTTATTGTCGCGCGCAACATTGAAAATTTATGTTCTCACGTTAGAGTTTGTGAAATTTATGTTCTCACATTAGATGTATTCCATTATGTGTATTTGGGAAATAAAGATGGAGTTAATTTATCTATGGCAAGAGATTGATTTATATTTTTGAGTTTTTAAATTTTTTAATCATATTTCATTTTTAATATCCTCAATTATATTATTAGTTATGTTCATTGTTTTGATTTGATTGTTTTAAACTTGGGTTGTTTAAAATGCCTAGACTGTTTTCTCATTTAGTCTTTATTTATAATTTATGGAATTTGAAATTATAATTTTAAATATGTAGTTGTATTAATCCATGTTTTGAAGATGTAATTGTATTAATCTATGATACTAAGGATACGAAGGGTGTGTTTATCTGGGTGGGTATTACTATTAATATTGATAAGACTAAGGTCATGATTATTAAATCCAATAAGATCCCTTATGATAACTTTCTATATGACAACAACAACTTGGAGGAAGTGTCTTCATACAAGTATCTTGAAATTTATCTTCACCACAAGATCAATTGGAATTGTAGCATTGAGAAAAAGATTATTGGGGGATGGAAATCTTATTATTGGCTTGAAAACAATTGTAAATAAGTTGATATTTGGAGTTGGGATAAAAAGAAACTCCTCTTCGAGACTCTTGTTACACATGCTATTCTTTATGGATGTGAAGTCTGAGGCTGTAGTATCTCTCATGAATCCTAGAGAAAGATAGAGCAATACAAAAAAAAATTATAACCTATAATCTCAAAATTAAAGGAAATACGCCCTATCCCATCCTCCTCTTAGAAAAAAGCCCCTCCCACATTGAGAGCATGGCTATGACTAGATACCTAATGTATAAGAACAAATTAAACAACATGGACGACAAGAGGCTACCTAAAATTGCTTCAAAATCAAGTCATAACCACCATCAACTCAAGCGAGGATGGCATAAAGACACTCGGTCTTGGCTAAACTATTGGGGAATCATGGAAGAAACCATTTTTCAGAATAAAGATACTTTAAAAAACAAAGTGAAATCAAAATTTAAGAAAAAAATTGTGGTGTGATATAGAGTTAGAGGAAAAAACAAAATTAAGGTATTATAAAGATGTAATCAACCCTAATCTAGAAGATCAAAATTATCTATCTGTTTTGCCAAGTGGAAAGTGTAAAGAAAAAAATAAGCATTGTTAAAATAAGAACTTTCCTTGGAAAAAATTGTGGGTATTTGTTTCCAGGGTAGAGACATATTCCATCGTCTTTAAGCCACAGAGATCTTTCGTTACACGCATAAACCCACGGTTGAGGGATTCATACACGCAGGAAATACAAGTGGTTCTTAAGCGCACATCTGTTGGCCACCAGGAGGCTCAGCCCGAGGCTCCAGATATCTCCCGCGTACCCATCGTAGCGTTCGTTGTTCATGTCGTGGTCGATTCTCTCGGGGCTCATGTAGGCATACGTCCCGACACAGGAATTGCAAGGATCTATCAATTTCGACAGAATCTGACTCACGCCGAAGTCCGCGATCTTGATCTGGCGCCCGTTGTTGAGAAAAATATTGGAAGGCTTGATGTCTCTATGCACGATCTTGTTGTCGTGGAGATATTTGAGACCCTACAGGACCTGCCTGCCACCGCCGCGAGGAACGGCTTGGGTATCTGGCGCCCGCACTTGTCGAGCGAGCCTCCGTTCATGTATTCCAGCACGAACTGGATCTCCCCGTCCTGATCGTATACGCCGTGGAACCTGACCACGTACGCGGAATTTGTTCTCCTCAAGATCTCCATATCGTGGACTATGTGGCGACGGATGGAGATATCATTGTCACCGTGCATGACATTGAGAGTGTAGAGGGACTGGGTTCTCCTATGTCGGACCTTGTACACTTTTCCCCCATTGCCGTAGCCCAGTATTTCTAGTTTCTCGAGCTCCGACGGGTGGAACTCGTCTACTGTTCTGGCTTCCACGGGTGTCCGCGACAGTGGTGGAAAGGGTAGCGGGACGAAAAAGCATGGAAATAATGGGGGGCGGGGTGGAATTGGGAGCCTCAGTACTTGGTGCTTGAAGGTATGGGATCATCTCTATTGGACATTGATGCCTTCCCTTCCTGGGTTTTGATCATCTAACCTGGTGATGGTCATACTTTCTCTGAGTTTGGATCTGGGCAAGATGGGGAAGAGCTTACGGGTGATGCTGGAATTGCAAAGGTAGTCAAAGGGAATCGACTGTTTCCTTTTACAATTATATAACAATGTTATTCCCAGCTGGTTGGCTGGTCAAATTCTTGCAAGATGTATGTATTTTGACTGTAATAAATGATTTGATTGTTTACGTGATTTGATTTGAGTCTGAGAATTATGCATCCATTTTCTCAGTTTCTCGTGTAAATTGAAGATTGCACTTCAAATAGGTTTTCCTCGGATCGTGATGGTGGAATATCCCCCGACCACATTGTTTAGTCTTGAAGGGTTTGTCCAGAAATATCGTGATCGTTCATTTATAACCAGTTACCCCAAAAATTAAAAGATATTAAACAAACTAATTTAAATATAAATTATATTTTGGATCATCTAACCTGGTGATGGTCAATGGATAAAAAAAATTAAATGTTTGAGTTTGTGGACAATGGTTTCAGAGTTGGCAGCCAAATTATTGTTTCAGAGTTGGCAGCCACATTATTTCTTTCTAGGTGAACCAATTATGTATTCTACAACTTACTTTATTTCTTTCAAATTTTATACTTATCTTCGAAGTTCGGAATGGAAATATGGTAACAACCTTTTTTTTTAATAACATCCCTGAGACGAAAAATATAATTTATATTTAAATTAGTTTGTTTAATATCTTTTAATTTTTGGGGTAACTGGTTATAAATGAATGATCACGATATTTCTAGACAAACCCTTCAAGACTGAACAATGTGGTCGGTGTAGATTGCACCATCCCGATCCAAGGAAAACCTATTTGAAGTGCAATCTTCAATTTACACGAGAAATTGAGAACATGGATTCATAATGCTCAAACTCAAATCAAATCACGTAAACAATCAAATCATTTATTACAGTTAAAATAGATACAACTTGCAAGAATTTGATCAGCCAACCAGCTCGAAATAACATTGATATATAACTGTAAAAGGCAACAACCGATTCGCTTCGACTACCTTTCCAATTCAAATATCACCAGTAAACTCTTCCCCATCTTGCCCGGTACAAATTCAGAGCAAGTATGATCATCACCAGGTTAGATGATAAAAAACCAGGAAGGTAAGGCATGAATGTCCAACAGAGACGATCCCAGACCTTCAAGCACCAAGCACTGAGGCTTCCCAATTCCATCCCGCCCCCCATTATTTCCATGCTTTTCCATCTCACTGCCCTTCCAACCGCCGCCCCATGCCCCAGACACCACTGGTAGCCATAACAGTAGACGAGTTCCACTCGTCGGAGCTTGAGAAACTGGAAATTTTGGGCTACGGAAGTGAAGGGAAAGTGTACAAGGTTCGACATAGGAGAACCCAGTCCCTCTATGCCCTCAAGGTCGTGAACGACGACCATGATATCTCCACCCATCGCTACATAGTCCGCAAGATGGAGATCCTGAGGAGAACAGATTCCTTGTACGTGGTCAAGTGCCACGACGTCTACGACGAGGACAGGCAAATCCAGTTCATGCTGGAATACATGGACGGAGGCTCGCTCAACAAGTGAGGGCACCCGATTCCCGAGAAGTTCCTCGAAGCGGTGGCCAGGCAGGTCCTAGGCGGTCTCAAGTATCTCCACGCCAACAAGATCGTGCACAAAGACATCAAGCCTTCGAATCTTTTGCTCAACAAAAGGCACCACATCAAGATTGTGGACTTCGGCGTGAGCCAGATTCTGTCGAAGTCATTTGATCCCTGCAATTCCCGCGTCAGGACGTACGCCTAGATGAGCCCCAAGAGAATTGACCCCGACATGAACGACAGACACTACGGCGAGTACGCCGACGATATCTGGAGCCTCGGGTTGAGCCTCTTGGAATGCTACCTCCCTTTCTGCCGGAGGTTTCCTGGTCTGCCGCACGGCGTGCACCCAGACTGGCCGACACTCATGTGCCTTATACGCTACGGGGACTCGGCCTCTCCGCCGCCCTCGGCTTCTCCAGAATTCCAGAGCTTCATCCACTGTTGCTTGCAGAAGGACGTCGGGTTGCACTGGACGGCGTCTCAACTACTTAGCCATCCGTTTGTTTCATAGGTAAGTGCCTCATCTGCCTGATCCTCCTAAAGTCGTTAGGCTAGCAGAAACTAGTTACAGTTCTCTGAAGATTTTTCTTTTATTTCATTTGGCTGTGAACCATTGAAAAACAAATTTAGGCTTATTGAGTAAACGGCTTATTGTCGTGCGCAACAATGAAAATTTATGTTCTCACATTAGAGTTTGTGAAATTTATGTTCTCACGTTAGATGTATTCCATTATGTGTATTTCCGAAATAAATATGGAGTTAATTTATTTATGGCAAGAGATTGATTTATATTTTTGAGTTTTTAAATTTTTTAATCATATTTCATTTTTAATATCCTCAATTATATTATTAGTTATGTTCATTGTTTTGATTTGATTGTTTTAAACTTGGGTTGTTTAAAATGCCTGGCCTGTTTTCTCATTTAGTCTTTATTTATAATTTATGGAATTTGAAATTATAATTTTAAAGATGTAATTGTATTAATCGATGTTTTGAAGATGTAATTGTATTAATCTATGATACTAAGGATACGAAGGGTGTGTTTATCCGTGTGGGTATTACTGTTAATATTGATAAGACTGAGGTCATGAATATTAAATCCAATAAGATCCCTTATAATAACTTTGTATATGACAACAACAAATTGGAGGAAGTGACTTCATACAAGTATCTTGAAATTGATCTTCACCACAAGCTCAATTGGAATTATAGCATTGAGAAAAAGATTATTGGGGGATGGAAAGATTATTATTGGCTTGAAAAAAATTGTAAATCAGTTGATATTTAGAGTTGGGATAAAAAGAAACTCCTCTTCGAGACTCTTGTTACACATGCTATTCTTTATGGATGTGAAGTCTGGGGCTGTAGTATCTCTCGTGAATCCTAGAGAAAGATAGAGCAATACAAAAAAAAATTATAACCTATAATCTCAAAATTAAAGGAAATACGCCCTATCCCATCCTCCTCTTAGAAAAAATCCTCTCCCACATTGAGAGCATGGCTATGACTAGATACCTAATGTATAAGAACAAATTAAACAACATGGAAGAAAAGAGGCTACCTAAAATTGCTTCAAAATCAAGTCATAACCACCATCGACACAAGCGAGGATGGCATAAAGACACCTAGTCTTAGCTAAACTATTGGGGAATCATGGAAGAAACCATTTTTCAGAATAAAGATACTTAAAAAAAAAAAGTCAAATCAAAATTTAAGAAAAAAAATGTGGTGTGATATAGAGTTAGAGGAAAAAAGAAAATTAAGGTATTATAAAGATGTAATCAACCCTAATCTAGAAGATCAAAATTATCTATCTTTTTTGCCAAGTGGAAAGTGTAAAGAAAAAAATAAGCATTGTTAAAATAAGAACAAATTCTTACGAGCTCCATAATGAAACTGGGTGTTGGTCAATTCCTAAAACGCCATGGGATGAAAGAGTGTGTCACCTTTGTGACACTAAGAAGGTTGAATATGAAAAGCACTTTCTCTTATATTGTCCATCCTATACCCATATTAGATCTCATTTTCAAAATATTTATCACACTACCAACCTTCCTAACCTCTTAACTCAACAAAATTATGGTGATCTTGGAAAGCTTCTCTGAATGCTTTTCGAGCACATAAAAAAATTCTAAAGAATCACAAGTAATCACTTACCCTCTTAAGGTCCGATAGACCAATTCGATTTCGATCTTAGTGGACATTAATCATCATCATCATCATAAACACCACCTTAATCACTTTTTAATAAGTGATAATTTTTTCAAGAGGATTTTACACAATTTAGTGACAAGAGTGGAAATAAAAATGATGAGAATGAGTGTTAAGGTCCTAACCCACACATAGGTAGATCAATGTATTTGGATGTAATAAAGGTCAATATTAGTAAGGCCTTTCAATAAAATAGAATAAGGCGGATGTAAGAAGACCTAATAGAAGGTTCCGCTTCTAGAAGGATGTTTCTCTAGATGCTTCTCTTAATAGACATATTTAGTATAAATAAGGGTCAAGGGTATGAAAACCCTAGCTTGGAGATTATTGTAACAGAGCGTTGCTTGATTGGATGTTTCCCCCTCGAAGAGGCCTGTGAACATTGCTTTCTGAATCAAAGTGTTATTTCCATTGCTATTCTTATATCATTTATGTGTTATTTTGAAGATTATGCTCGATATTTTACTGTTATTCTGCCATTTCTAGCATTTTATTTCTATTCTGCATATTTTATATATCTGGTATCTTGCAAGTGGTATCAGAGCACTTTCCTTGGCAAAAATTGTGGGTATTTTTTTTTCGGGGTAGAGACATATTCCGACGTCTTTAAGCCACAGAGATCTATCGTTACACGCATAAACCCGCGATTGAAGGATTCATACACGCAGGAAATACAAGTGGTTCTTAAGCGCACATCTGTTGGCCACCAGGAGGCTCAGCCCGAGGCTCTAGATATCGCCGGCATACCCATCGTATCATTCCTCGTTCATGTCGGGGTCGATTCTCTCGGGGCTCATGTAGGCATACGTCCCGACACAGGAATTGCAGGGATCTATCGATTTCGACAGAATCCGGCTCACGCCGAAGTCCACAATCTTGATCTGGCGCCCACTGTTGAGAAAAAGATTGGAAGGCTTGATGTCTCTGTGCACGATCTTATTGGTGCGGAGATATTTGAGACCCTTCAGGACCTGCCTAGCCACCGCCGCGAGGAACGGCTCGGGCATCTGGTGCCCGCACTTGTCGAGAGAGCCTCCATCCATGTATTCCAGCACGAACTGGATCTCTCCGTCCCGATCGTATACGCCGTGGCACTTGACCACATACGCGGAATTTGTTTGCCTCAATATCTTCATCTCGCGGACTATGTGGAGACGAATGGAGATATCATGTTCACCGTGCACAACCTTGAGAGCGTAGAGGGACTGGGTTCTCCTGTGTCGAACCTTGTACACTTTTCCCCCACTGTCGTAGCCCAGAATTTCCAGTTTCTTGAGCTTCGACGGGTGGAACTTGTCTACTACTCTGGCTTCCATGGGTGTCCGGGGCGGCGGTGGCAAGGGCAGCAGGACGACAAAGAGTGGAAATAACGGGGGGCGGGGTGGAATTGGGTCCTCAGTGCTTGGTGCTTGAAGGTCTGGGATCGTCTTTGTTGGACATTGATGCCTTCCCTTCCTGGGTTTTGATCATCTAACCTGGTGATGGTCATACTTTCTCTGATTTTGGATCTGGGCAAGATGGGGAAGAGCTTACGGGTGATGCTGGAATTGCAAAGGTAGTCGAAGAGAATCGGTTGTTTCCTTTTACAGTTATATAACAATGTTATTCCCAGCTAGTTGGCTGGTCAAATTCTTGCAAGCTGTATTTTGACTGTAATAAATGATTTGATTGTTTACGTGATTTGATTTGAGTTTGAGGATTATGCATCCATGTTCTCAGTTTCTCGTGTAAATTGAAGATTTCACTTCAAATAGGTTTTCCTTGGATGAGGATGGTGCAATCTACCCCGACCACATTGTTTTTTCTTGAAGGGTTTGTCCAAAAATATCGTGATCGTTCATTTATAATCAGTTACCCCAAAAATTAAAAGATATTAAAAAAAATAATTTAAATATAAATTATATTTTGGATCATCTAACTTGGTGATGGTCAATGGATAAAAAAAATTAAATGTTTGAGTTTGTGGACAATGGTTTCAGATTTGGCAGCCAAATAATTTTTCAGAGTTGGCAGCCACATTATTTCTTTCTAGGTGAACCAATTATGTATTCTACAACTTACTTTATTTCTTTCAAATTTTATACTTATCTTCGGAATTCTGTCGAAGTCGTTCGATCCCTGCAATTCCTACGTCGGGATGTACGAGTAGATGAGCCCCGAGAGAATCGACCTCGACATGAACGACGGACACTACAACGGGTACGCTGGTGATATCTGGAGCCTCGGGTTGAGCCTCCTGGAATGCTACCTCCGGAGGTTTCCCTTTCTGCCGCCCGGTGTGCACCCGGACTGGCCGACACTCATGTGCCTTATACGCTATGGGGACTCGCCCTCGCCACTGCCCTTGGCTTCTCCAGAGTTCCAGAGCTTCATCCGCTGTTGCTTGCAGAATGATTCCTGGTTGCGCTGGACGACGTCTTATCTACTTAGCCATCCATTTGTTTCATAGGTAAGTGCCTCATCTACCTGATCCTCCTAAAGTTGTTAAGCTAGTGGAAAATGGTTACAGTTCTCTGAAGATTTTGCTTTTATTTCATTTGGCTGTGAATCATTGAAAAAAAAATTTAGGCTTATTGGGTAAAAGGCTTATTGTCGCGTGCAACAGTGACAATTTATGTTCTCACGTTAGAGTTTGTGAAATTTATGTTCTCACGTTAGATGTATTCCATTATGTGTATTTGGGAAATAAAGATGGAGTTAATTTATCTATGGCAAGAGATTGATTTATATAATTTATATTTAAATTGGTTTGTTTAATCTCTTTTAATTTTTGGGGTAACTGGTTATAAATGAATGATCACGATATTTCTGGACAAACCCTTCAAGACTGAACAATGTGGTCGGGGTAGATTGCACCATCCCGATCCAAGGAAAACCTATTTGAAGTGCAATCTTCAATTTACACGAGAAACTAAGAACATGGATGCATAATGCTCAAACTCAAATCAAATCACGTCAACAATCAAATCATTTATTACAGTCAAAATAGATACAGCTTGCAAGAATTTGATCAGCCAACCAGCTCAGAATAACTTTGATATATAACTGTAAAAGGCAACAACCGATTCACTTCGACTACCTTTACAATTCCAATATCACCAATAAACTCTTCCCCATCTTGCCCGGTACAAACTCAGAGCAAGTATGACCATCACCAGGTTAGATGATCAAAAACTAGGAAGGTAAGGCATGAATGTCCAACAGAGATGATCCCAGACCTTCAAGCATGAAGCACTGAGGCTTCCCAATTCCATGCCGCCCCTAGTTATTTCCACGCTTTTCCATCCCGCTGCCCTTGCAACCGCCGCCCCACGCCCCAGACACCACTGGTAGCCATAACAGTAGATGAGTTCCACTCGTCGGAGCTTGAGAAACTGGAAATTTTGGGCTATGGAAGTGGGGGGAAAGTGTACAAGGTCCGACATAGGAGAACCCAGTCCCTCTACGCCCTCAAGGTCGTGAACGATGACCATGATATCTCCACCCATCGCTACATAGTCCGCGAGATGGAGATCCTGAGGAGAAAAGATTCCTCATACATGGTCAAGTGCCACGACATCTACGAATGGGACGGGCAAATCTAGTTCGTGCTGGAATACATGGAAGGAGGTCCGCTCGACAAGTGCGGATGCCCGATTCCTGAGAAGTTCCTCACAGCGGTGAACAGGCAGGTCCTAGGCAGCCTCAAGTATCTCCACGCCAACAAGATTGTGCACAAAGACATCAAGCCTTCAAATCTTTTGCTCAATAGTAGGCGCCAGATCAAGATCGCGGACTTCAGCGTGAGCCATATTCTGTCGAAGTCATTCGATCCCTGCAATTCCTGCATCAGGACGTACGCCTAGATGAGCCCTGAAAGAATTGACCCGACATGAAGTACGGACGCTACGGCGGGTACGTCGACGATATCTGGAGCCTCGGGTTGAGCCTCCTGGAATGCTACCTCCGGATGTTTCCCTTTCTGCCACCCAGTGTGCACCCGGACTGGCCAACACTAATGTGCCTTATACGCTACGGGGACTCGCCCTCGCCACCGCCCTCGGCTTCTCCGGAGTTCCAGAGCTTCATCCACTATTGCTTGCAGAAGGACGTCGGGTTGTACTGGACGGCGTCTCAGCTACTTAGCCATCCGTTTGTTTCATAGGTAAGTGCCTCATATAATTTATATTTAAATTAGTTTGTTTAATATCTTTTAATTTTTGGGGTAATTGGTTATAAATGAACGATCACGATATTTCTGGACAAACCCTTCAAGACTGAACAATGTGGTCTGGGGAGATTGCACCATCCTGATCCAAGGAAAACCTATTTGAAGTGCAATCTTCAATTTACACGAGAAATTGAGAACATGGATGCATAATGCTCAAACTCAAATCAAATCACGTAAACATTCAAATCATTTATTACAGTCAAAATAGATACAGCTTGCAAGAATTTGATCAGCCAACCAGCTCGAAATAACATTGATATATAACTGTAAAAGGAAACGACCGATTCCCTTTGACTACCTTTTCAATTCCAATATCACCAGTAAACTCTTCCCCATCTTGCCCGGTACAAACTCAGAGCAAGTATGACCATCACTAGGTTAGATGATCAAAAACTAGGAAGGGAAGGCATGAATGTCCAACAGAGACGATCCCAGACCTTCAAGCACCAAGCACTGAGGCTTCCCAATTCCATCCCGCCCCCCGTTATTTCCACGCTTTTCCGTCCGGCTTCCCTTGCAACCGCCGCCCCACGCCCCAGACACCACTGGTAGCCATAACAGTAGACACATTCCACCCGTCGGAGCTTGAGAAACTGGAAATTCTGGGCTGTGGAAGTGGGGGGAAAGTGTACAAGGTCTGACACAGGAGAACCCAGTCCCTCTATGCCCTCAAGGTCGTGAACGACGACCATGATATCTCCACCCATCGCTACATAGTCCGCAAGATGGAGATCCTGAGGAGAATAGATTCCTCATACGTGGTCAAGTGCCACGACGTCTACGACCGGGACAGGCAAATCCAGTTCATGCTGGAATACATGGATGGAGGCCCGCTCGACAAGTGCGGGTGCCTGATTCTCGAGAATTTCATCGTGGCGGTGGCGAGGCAGGTCCTGGACGGTCTCAAGTATCTCCACACCAACAAGATCATGCACAGAGACATCAAGCCTTCAAATATTTTTCTCAACAGAAGGCGCCAGATCAAGATCGCGGACTTCAGCGTGAGCCAAATTCTGTCGAAGTCGTTCCATCCATGCAATTCCTACGTCGGGACGTACGCCTAGATCAGCCCCAAGAGAATCGACCCCGACATGAACGACGGATGCTACAGCGGGTACGCTGGCGATATCTGGAGCCTCGGGTTGAGCCTCCTAGGATGCTACCTCCGGAGGTTTCCCTTCCTGCCGCCCGGCGTGCACCCGGACTGGCCGACGCTCATGTGCCTTATACGCTATGGGGACTCGCCCTCGCCGCCGCCCTCTGCTTCTCCGGAGTTCCAGAGCTTCATCCGTTGTTGCTTGCAGAAGGGTTCCTGGTTCGGCTGGATGACGTCTCAGCTACTTAGCCATCCGTTTGTTTCATAGGTAAGTGCCTCATCTACCTGATCCTCCTAAAGCCGTTAAGCTAGCGGAAACTGGTTACAGTTCTCTGAAGATTTTTCTTTTATTTCATTTGGCTGTGAATCATTGAAAAATTTTTTTAGGCTTATTGAGTAAAAGGCTTATTGTCGCACGCAACAGTGAAATTTATGTTCTCACGTTAGAGTTTGTGAAATTTATGTTCTCACGTTAGATGTATTCCTATATGTGTATTTGGGAAATAAAGATGGAGTTAATTTATCTATGGCAAGAAATTGATTTATACTTTTGAGTTTTTAAATTTTTTAATCATATTTCATTTTTAATATCCTCAATTATATTATTAGTTATGTTCATTGTTTTGATTTGATTGTTTTAAACTTGGGTTGTTTAAAATGCCTGGCCTGTTTTCTCATTTAGTCTTTATTTATAATTTATGGAATTTGAAATTATAATTTTAAAGATGTAATTGTATTAATCCATGTTTTGAAGATGTAATTGTATTAATCTATGATACTAAGAATACGAAGGGTGTGTTTATCCGGGTGGGTATTACTGTTAATATTGATAAGACTAAGGTCATGATTATTAAATCCAATAAGATCCCTTCTGATAACTTTGTATATGACAACAACAACTTGGAGGAAGTGAATTCATACAAGTATCTTGAAATTGATCTTCACCACAAGATCAATTGGAATTATAGCATTGAGAAAAAGATTATTGGGGGATGGAAATATTATTATTGGCTTGAAAACAATTGTAAATCAGTTGATATTTGGAGTTGGGATAAAAAGAAACTCCTCTTCGAGACTCTTGTTACACATGCTATTATTTATGGATGTGAAGTCTGGGGCTGTAGTATCTCTCGTGAATCCTAGAGAAAGATAGAGCAATACAAAAAAAAATTATAACCTATAATCTCAAAATTAAAGGAAATACGCCCTATCCCATCCTCCTCTTAGAAAAAGGCCTCTCCCACATTGAGAGCATGGCTATGACTAGATACCTAATGTATAAGAACAAATTAAACAACATGGAAGACAAGAGGCTACCTAAAATTGCTTCAAATTCAAGTCATAACCACCATCAACTCAAGCGAGGATGGCATAAAGACACCTGGTCTTGGCTAAACTATTGGGGAATCATGGAAGAAACCATTTTTTAGAATAAAGATACTTTAAAAAAAAGAAGTCAAATCAAAATTTAAGAAACAAATTGTGGTGTGATATAGAGTTAGAGGAAAAAAGCAAAATTAAGGTATTATAAAGATGTAATCAACCCTAATCTAGAAGATCAAAATTATCTATCTGTTTTGCCAAGTGGAAAGTGTAAAGAAAAAAATAAGCATTGTTAAAATAAGAACAAATTCTTACGAGCTCCATAATGAAACTGGGTGTTGGTCAATTCCTAAAACACCACGGGATGAAAGAGTGTGTCACCTTTGTGACACTAAGAAGGTTGAATATGAAAATCACTTTCTCTTATATTGCCCACCCTATACCCATATTAGATCTCATTTTCAAAATATTTATCACACTACCAACCTTCCTAACCTCTTAACTCAACAAAATTATGATGATCTTGGAAAGCTTCTCTTAATGGTTTTCGAGCGCATAAAAAAATTCTAAAGAATCACAAGTAATCACTAACCCTCTTAAGGTCCGATAGACCAATTCAATTTCGATCTTAGTGGACATTAATCATCATCATCATCATAAACACCACCTTAATCACTTTTTAATAAGTGAGAATTTTTTCAAGAAGATTTTACACAATTTAGTGACAAGAGTGGAAATAAAAATGATGAGAATGAGTGTTAAGGTCCTAACCCGCACATAGGTAGATCAATGTATTTGGATGTAATAAAGGTCAATATTAATAAGGCCTTTCAATAAAATAGAATAAGGAGGATGTAAGAAGACCTAATAGAAGCTTCCGTTTCTAGAAGGATCTTCCTCTAGATGCTTCTCTTAATAGACATATTTAGTATAAATAAGGGTCGAGGGTATGAAAACCCTAGCTTGGATATTATTGTAATAGAGCACTGCTCGATTGGAGGTTGCCCCCTCGAAGAGGCTTGTTAACATTGCCTTCTGAATCGAAGTGTTATTTCCATTGCTATTCTTATATCATTTATGTGTTATTTTGAAGATTATGCTAGATATTTTACTGTTATTCTGCCATTTCTAGCATTTTATTTTTGTTCTGCATATTTTATATATCTGGTATCTTGCAAGTGGTATCAGAGCACTTTCCTTGGAAAAAATTGTGGGTATTTTTTTTCAGGGTAGAGACATATTCCGACGTCTTTAAGCCACAGAGATCTGTCGTTACGCGCATAAATCCGTGGTTGAGGGATTCATACACGTAGGAAATACAAGTGGTTCTTAAGCGCACATATGTTGGCCACCAGCAGGCTCAGCCCGAGGCTCCAGATATCGCGTGCGTACCCATCATAGAGTCCATCGTTCATGTCGGGGTCGATTCTCTCAGGGCTCATGTAGGCATACGCCCCAACATAGGAATTGCAAGGATCTATCGATTTCGACAGAATCCGGCTCACGCCGAAGTCCGTGATCTTGATCTGGCGCCCACTGTTGAGCAAAATATTGGAAGGCTTGATGTCTCTATGCACGATCTTGTTGGCGTGGAGATATTTGAGACCCTACAGGACCTGCTTGGCCACCGCCGTGAGGAACGGCCCGGGCATCTGGCCCCCGCACTTGTCGAGCGAGCCTCCGTTCATGTATTCTAGCATGAAATGGATCTCCCCATCCTGATCGTATACGCCGTGGCACTTGACCACGTACGCGGAATTTGTTCTCCTCAAGATATCCATCTCGCGGACTATGTGGCGATGGATGGAGATATCATTGTCACCGTGCACGACCTTGAGAGCGTAGAGGGACTGGGTTCTCCTGTGTCGGACCTTGTACACATTTCCCCCATTGCCGTAGCCCAAAATTTCCAGTTTCTCGAGCTCTGACGAGTGGAACTCGTCTACTGTTCTGGCTATCACGGGTGTCCGCGGCGGCAGTGGCAAGGGAAACGGGATGACAAAGCATGGAAATAACGGTGGGCGGGCTGGAATTGGGGGCCTCAGTGCTTGGTGCTTGAAGGTCTGGGATCGTCTCTGTTGGACATTGATGCCTTCCCTTCCTAGGTTTTGATCATCTAACCTGGTGATGGTCATACTTTCTCTGAGTTTGGATCTGGGCAAGATGGGGAAGAGCTTACTGGTGATGCTAGAATTGCAAAGGTAGTCGAAGGGAATCGGTTGTTTCCTTTTACAGTTATATAAAAATGTTATTCCCAGCTGGTTGGCTATTCAAATTCTTGCAAGATGTATGTATTTTGACTGTAATAAATGATTTGATTGTTTACGTGATTTGATTTGAGTTTGAGCATTATGCATCCATGTTCTCAGTTTCTCGTGTAAATTGAAGATTTCACTTCAAATAGGTTTTCCTTGGATCGGGATGGTGGAATATCCCCCGACCACATTGTTCAGTCTTGAAGGGTTTGTCCAGAAATATCGTGATCGTTCATTTATAACCAGTTACCCCCAAAATTAAAAGATATTAAACAAACTAATTTAAATATAAATTATATTTTGGATCATCTAACCTGGTGATGGTCAATGGATAAAAAAAAATAAATGTTTGAGTTTGTGGACAATGGTTTCAAAGTTGGCAGCCAAATTATTGTTTCAGAGTTGGAAGCCACGTTATTTCTTTCTAGGTGAACCAATTATGTATTCTACAACTTACTTTATTTCTTTCAAATTTTATACTTATCTTCAGAATTCGGAATGGAAATATGGTAACAACTTTTTTGTTTAATAACATCCCTGAGACGAAAAATATAATTTATATTTAAATTAGTTTGTTTAATATCTTTTAATTTTTGGGGTAACTGGTTATAAATGAATGATCACGATATTTTTGGACAAACCCTTCAAGACTGAACAATGTGGTCGAGGTAGATTGCACCATCCCGATCCAAGGAAAACCTATTTGAAGTGCAATCTTCAATTTACACGAGAAACTGAGAACATGGATGCATAATGCTCAAACTCAAATCAAATCACGTAAACAATCAAATCATTTATTACAGTCGAAATAGATACAGCTTGCAAGAATTTGATCAGCCAACCAGCTCGGAATAACATTGATATATATTTGTAAAAGGCAACAACCGATTTGCTTAGACTACCTTTGCAATTCCAATATCACCAGTAAACTCTTCCCCATCTTGCGCCGTACAAACTCAGAGCAAGTATGACCATCACCAGGTTAGATGATCAAAAACCAGGAAGGTAAGGCATGAATGTCCAACATAGATGATCCCAATTCCATGTCGCCCCCAGTTATTTCCACGTTTTTCCATCCCGCTGCCCTTGCAACCACCGCCCCACGCCCCAGACACCACTGTTAATATTGATAAGACTAAGGTCATGATTATTAAATCCAATAAGATCCCTTATGATAACTTTGTATATGACAACAACAACTTGGAGGAAGTGACTTCATACAAGTATCTTGAAATTGATCTTCACCACAAGCTCAATTGGAATTATAGCATTGAGAAAAAGATTATTGGGGGATGGAAAGATTATTATTAGCTTGAAAACAATTGTAAATCAGTTGATATTTGGAGTTTGGATAAAAAGAAACTCCTCTTTAAGACTCTTGTTACACATGCTATTCTTTATGGATGTGAAGTCTGGGGCTGTAGTATCTCTCGTGAATCCTAGAGAAAGATAGAGCAATACAAAAAAAAATTATAACCTATAATCTCAAAATTAAAGGAAATACGCCCTATCCCATCCTCCTCTTAGAAAAAAGCCTCTCCCACATTGAGAGCATGGCTATGACTAGATACCTAATGTATAAGAACAAATTAAATAACATGGAAGACAAGAGGCTACCTAAAATTGCTTCAAAATCACGTCATAACCACCATCGAATCAAGCGAGGATGGCATAAATACACCCGGTCTTAGCTAAACTATTGGGGAATCATGGAAGAAACCATTTTTCAGAATAAAGATACTTTAAAAGAAAAAGTCAAATCAAAATTTAAGAAAAAAAATGTGGTGTGATATAGAGTTAGAGGAAAAAAGAAAATTAAGGTATTATAAAGATGTAATCAACCCTAATATAGAAGATCAAAATTATCTATCTGTTTTGCCAAGTGGAAAGTGTAAAGAAAAACATAAGCATTGCTAAAATAAGAGCAAATTCTTACGAGCTCCATAATGAAACTGGGTGTTGGTCAATTCCTAAGACGCCATGGGATGAAAGAGTGTGTCACCTTTGTGACACTAAGAAGGTTGAATATGAAAATCACTTTCTCTTATATTGTCCACCCTTTACCCATATTAGATCTCATTTTCAAAATATTTATCACACTACCAACCTTCCTAACCTCTTAACTCAACAAAATTATGGTGATCTTGGAAAGCTTCTCTTAATGCTTTTCGAGCACATAAAAAAATTCTAAAGAATCACAAGTAATCACTTACGCTCTTAAGGTCTGATAGACCAATTTGATTTCGATCTTAGTGGACATTAATCATCATCATCATCATAAACACCACCTTAATCACTTTTTAATAAGTGATAATTTTTTCAAGAAGATTTTACACAATTAAGTGACAAGAGTGGAAATAAAAATGATGAGAATGACTGTTAAGGTCCTAACCCGCACATAGGTAGATCAATGTATTTGGATGTAATAAAGGTCAATATTAATAAGGCCTTTCAATAAAATAGAATAACGCGGATGTAAGAAGACCTAATAGAAGCTTCCGCTTCTAGAAGGATCTTCCTCTATATGCTTCTCTTAATAGACATATTTAGTATAAATAAGGGTCGAGGGTATGAAAACCCTAGCTTGGAGATTATTGTAACAGAGCGTTGCTCGATTGGAGGTTTCCTCCTCAAAGAGGCCTGTGAACATTGCTTTCTGAATCGAAGTGTTATTTCCATTGCTATTATTATATCATTTATGTGTTATTTTGAAGATTATGATGGATATTTTATTGTTATTCTGCCATTTCTAGCATTTTATTTATGTTATGCATATTTTATATATCTGGTATCTTGCAAGTGGTATCAGAGCACTTTCCTTAGCAAAAATTGTGGGTATTTTTTTTTCAGGGTAGAGACATATTCCGACGTCTTTAAGCCACAGAGATCTGTCGTTACACGCATAAACCCACGGTTCAGGGATTCATACACGTAGGAAATACAAGTGGTTCTTAAGCGCACATCTATTGGCCACCAGGAGGCTCAGCCTGAGGCTCCAGATATCACCCGCGTACCCATCGTAGTGTCCCTCGTTCATGTCGTGGTCAATTCTCTCGGGGCTCAGGTAGGAATATGTCCCAACACAGGAATTGTAGGGATCTATCGATTCTCTCGGGGCTCATGTAGGCATACGTCCCAACACAGAAAGTCCGCAATCTTGATCTGGCGCCCGCTGTTGAGCAAAAGATTCGAAGGCTTGATGTCTCTATGCACGATCTTGTTGGCATGGAGATATTTGAGGCCCTGCAGGACCTGCCTGGCCACCGCCGCGAGGAACGACTCGGGCATCTGGCGCCCGCACTTGTCGAGCGAGCCTCCATCCATGTTTTCCAGTAGAAACTGGATCTCCCCGTCCTGATCGTATACGTCGTGGCACTTGACCACGTACGCGGAGTTTGTTCTCCTCAAGATCTCCATCTCGCGGACTATGTGGCGACGAATGGAGATATCATGGTCACTGTGCACGACCTTGAGAGCATAGAGGGATTGGATTCTCCTGTGTCGAACCTTGTACACTTTTCCCCCACTGCCGTAGCCCAGAATTTCCAGTTTCTCGAGCTCCGACGGGTGGAGCTCGTCTACTGTTCTGGCTACCATGGGTGTCCAGGGCAGTGGTGGCAAGGGCAGCAGGACGACAAAGCGTGGAAATAATGGGGGGCGAGGTGGAATCGGGAGCCTCAGCGCTTGGTGCTTGAAGGTCTGGGATAGTCTCTGTTGGACATTGATGCCTTCCCTTCCTCGGTTTTGATCATCTAACCTGGTGATGGTCATACTTGTTCTGAGTTTCGATCTGGGCAAGATGGGGAAGAGCTTACGGGTGATGCTGGAATTGCAAAGGTAGTCGAAGGGAATCAATTGTTGCCTTTTACAGTTATATAACAATGTTATTCCTAGCTGGTTGGCTGGTCAAATTCTTGCAAGCTGTATGTATTTTGACTGTAATAAATGATTTGATTGTTTACGTGATTTTATTTGAGTTTGAGCATTATGCATCCATGTTCTCAGTTTCTCGTGTAAATTGAAGATTGCACTTCAAATAGGTTTTCCTTGGATCGGGATGGTGCAATCTCCCCCGACCACATTGTTCAGTCTTGAAGGGTTTGTCCAGAAATATCGTGATCGTTCATTTATAATCAATTACCCCAAAAATTAAAAGATATTAAAAAAATTAATTTAAATATAAATTATATTTTGGATCATCTAACCTGGTGATGGTCAATGGATAAAAAAAATTAAATGTTTGAGTTTGTGGACAATGGTTTCAGAGTTGGCAGCCAAATTATTGTTTCAGATTTGGCAGCCACATTATTTCTTTCTAGGTGAACCAATTATGTATTCTACAACTTACTTTATTTCTTTCAAATTTTATACTTATCTTCGGAATTCGGAATGGAAATATGGTAAGAATTTTTTTTTTTAATAACATCCCTGAGACGAAAAATATAATTTATATTTAAATTAGTTTGTTTAATATCTTTTAATTTTTGGGGTAACTGGTTATAAATGAACGATCACGATATTTCTGGACAAACCCTTCAAGACTGAACAATGTGGTCGGGGGAGATTGCACCATCCCGATCCAAGGAAAACCTATTTGAAGTGCAATCTTCAATTTACACGAGAAACTGAGAACATGGATGCATAATGCTCAAACTCAAATCAAATCACGTAAACATTCAAATCATTTATTACAGTCAAAATAGATACAACTTGCAAGAATTTGATCAGCCAACCAGCTCGGAATAACATTGATATATAACTGTAAAAGGCAACAACCGATTCCCTTCGACTACCTTTGCAATTCCAATATCACCAGTAAACTCTTCCCCATCTTGCCCGGTACAAACTCAGAGCAAGTATGACCATCACCAGGTTAGATGATCAAAAACTAGGAAGGGAAGGCATGAATGTCCAACAGAGACGATCCCAGACCTTCAAGCACCAAGCACTGAGGCTTCCCCATTCCATCCCGCCCCCCGTTATTTCCACGCTTTTCCGTCCCGCTGCCCTTGCAACCGCCGCCCCACGCCCCAGACACCACTGGTTGCCATAGCAGTAGACGCGTTCCACCCGTCAGAGCTTGAGAAACTGGAAATTCTGGGCTGCAGAAGTGGGGGGAAAGTGTACAAGGTCTGACACAGGAGAACCCAGTCCCTCTACGCCCTCAAGGTTGTGAACGACGACCATGATATCTCCACCCATCGCTACATAGTCCGCAAGATGGATATCCTGAGGAGAATAGATTCCTCGTACATGGTCAAGTGCCACGGCGTCTACGACCGGGACAGGAAAATCTAGTTCGTGATGGAATACATGGACGGAGGCCCTCTCGACAAGTGCGGGCACCCGATTCTCGAGCAGTTCCTCGCGGCAGTGGTGAGGCAGGTCCTGGATGGTCTCAGGTATCTCCACGCCAACAAGATCATGCACAAAGACATCAAGCCTTCGAATATTTTTCTCAACAGCAGGTGCCAGATCAAGATCTCGGACTTCTGTGTGAGCCAGATTCTATCGAGGTCGTTCGATCCCTGCAATTCCTACGTCGGGACGTACGCCTAGATGAGCCCCGAGAGAATCGACCCCGACATGAACGATGGACGCTACGGCGGGTATGCTGGCGATATCTGGAGCCTCAGGTTGAGCCTCCTGGAATGCTACCTCCGGAGGTTTCCCTTTCTGCCGCCTGACGTGCACCTGGACTGGCCTACGCTCATGTGCCTTCTATGCTATGGGGCTTCTCAGGATTTTCAGAGCTTCATCGGATGTTGCTTGCATAAGGATTTCGGGTTGCGCTGGATGACGTCTCAGCTACTTAGCCATCCGTTTGTTTCATAGGTAAGTGCCTGATCTACCTGATCCTCCTAAAGTCATTAAGCTAGTGGAAACTGGTTACAGTTCTCTGAAGATTTTTCTTTTATTTCATTTGGCTATGAATCATTGAAAAAAAAAATCAGGCTTATTGAGTAAAAGGCTTATTGTCGCGTGCAATAGTGAAAATTTATGTTCTCACGTTGGAGTTTGTGAAATTTATGTTCTCATGTTAGATGTATTCCATTATGTGTATTTGGGAAATAAAGATGGAGTTAATTTATCCATGGCAAGAGATTGATTTATATTTTTGAGTTTTTAAATTTTTTAATCATATTTCATTTTACTTATCCTCAATTATATTAGTAGCTATGTTCATTGTTTTGATTTGATTGTTTTAAACCTGGGTTGTTTAAAATGCCTGGCCTGTTTTCTCATTTAGTCTTTATTTATAATTGATGGAATTTGAAATTATAATTTTAAAGATGTAATTGTATTAATCCATGTTTTAAATATGTAATTGTATTAATCTATGATACTAAGGATACAAAGGGTGTGTTTATCTGGGTGGGTATTACTGTTAATATTGATAAGACTAAGGTCATGATTATTAAATCCAATAAGATCCCTTATGATAACTTTGTATATGACAACAACAACTTGGAGGAAGTGACTTCATACAAGTATCTTGAAATTGATCTTCACCACAAGATCAATTGGAATTATAGCATTGAGAAAAAGATTATTGGGGGATGGAAAGCTTATTATTGGCTTGAAAACAATTGTAAATCAGTTGATATTTGGAGTTGGGATAAAAAGAAACTCCTCTTCGAGACTCTTGTTACACATGCTATT
>ML784170.1:313509-324321 GCA_009831015.1 Picea engelmannii
CCAAGAGTGTTTTATCAATGGCCTCAAGGAGGAGATTCGGGCCCATGGCCTCTTGGCTCGACCTACGACTTGGGTGGAGGCTACTAAAAAAGATAAAGAAGAACAACAAATTGTTTCCTCTCAAAACCGTAAGCCTTCTTTTATCCCTCGCCTAAACCAGTAAACCCCACTACTCCCTCCACCCCATTAAAGATCCAAAAATTGACCAGGGTTGAAATGTCTGAATGCCAACTCAAAGGCCTCTTTTATAATTGTGATGACTAATATTTCCCAGGCCACAAATGTAAGGAACAAAATATTTTTATGGTCATCTCTAAGGATATTCTGAAAGAGGATGTTGACACTCCTCTTATGCCCGAGTCACCAGAAATTATTGACATAAACCCTCCCTCTGACCCTCCTGAAGTGGAACCGACCATTTCCCTCAATGCTCTCACCAGCTTCTCTACCCCCCAAACCCTCAAGTTAATCGGTTACATCAAGCACTGAAAGGTCATCATTCTAGTTGATAGTGGAAACACCCACAATTTTATTCATCATTGCATTGCCCAAGAAACCCATTGCTACATCCATGCTGTCAAAAATTTCCAAATCATGATTGTCAATGGTGGTTCTATGAAATGTGGCGGGTGCTGTGAAAATGTACGTCTCCAAATCGGTGACTACCACCTAAAATCCCATATGTTTGCTATTGACATGGGTGGTTGCGACATTATGTTGGGTGCAGACTGGATAAGGACTTTGGTTCCCATTCTCATGGATTTTCAGAACTTAGCCATGTAATTCGACCAAGGAGGCCACCAATATAAATTCCAAGGCATCATAGTTGGTTCACCTGAGGTCATCAGTTCTCATCACATGGAAAAACTGCTCAAAAAAGGTCATTCTGGTGTCATTGCCCAACTCCACACCATACAAGCCACAGAGACACCCCCAGTGGCCCAAGACGTCCAAGCCCTCATTTCTAAACATCAAACGCTATTTTCTACTCCCCAAGGACTCCCTCCTTCTTGCATTGTTCATGATCATTCCAATCCCCTTGTCCCAGGAAGCCTTCCCCCCAATATACGTCCATATCGCCACTCCTTTCCACAAAAAAATGAAATTGAAAAAATGGTCCAGGAACTCCTTATTGTAGGCATCATCCATCCTAGTACGAGCCCTTACTCATCTCCGGTCGTCATGGTACTGAAGAAAAAATGTTCTTGGAGAATGTGTCCTGACTTCCGTACTCTCAACAAACTGACCATCAAAGACAAATTTCCCATTCCTTTCATTGATGACCTCCTAGATGAATTGAGTGGCGCCCAACTATTTACCAAACTTGATCTTCGCTCGGGCTATCACCAGATATGTATGAAAGAGGCCGACATTCCCAAGACCGCCTTTCGCACTCATGAGGGCCACTATGAGTTTTTGGTCATGCCCTTTGGTTTGTGTAACGCCCCCTCCACCTTCCAGAGCCTCATGAACCATGTATTACGCCCTTTTCCCCGTCATTTTGTTTTAGTTTTCTTTGATGATATCCTCATCTATAGAAAAACCTGGACCGACCATCTTACTCATGTGGATCAAGTTCTCCGCCTACTCTCTCAGCACTAACTTTTCCTAAAACAGTACAAATGTGCTTTTGGTGCCTCAGAAGTAGAATACTTGAGTCATCTGGTGGGAAAGGATGGCGTCAGGGTGGACCCAAAAAAGATTGAAGCTATGCAAGACTGGATGCACCCAAAGACTCTCAAAAGCTTGCGTGGATTTTTGGGCCTCACAGGGTATTATCGCAAGTTCGTTAAGAACTACGGAAAGATTGCAACACCTCTCATGACTCTCCTCAAAAATAAATATTTCACTTGGACTCCAGCAGCTGCTCAAGCTTTTCAAACCTTGAAGACAACCATGTGCACCACTCCGATTTTGGCCCTTCCCGACTTCACAAATACCTTTGTGTTGGAATGTGATGCCTCAGGGAAAGGAATCGACGTTGTCCTTATGTAAGAGGGTCGACCTTTGGCCTTCACTAGCAAGCAACTGTCTGAAAGGAATCTGGGCAAACCCATTTATGAAAAAGAAATGTTGGTGATTCTGCATGCAGTTGATTTGTGGCATCCTTATCTCTCGGGGAAACGCTTCCAAATTAAGAGAGACCATCAAATCCTCAAGTACTTTCTAGAACAACACATTTCCTCCCAGGAACAACAAAAATGGGTGACTAAGCTCTTTGGATATGATTATGATATCATTTACAAGAAGGGAAAAGACAATGTCGTGGTGGATGCACTGTCCCAGAAATATGAAGACGAAGGATCCATTTTTTCTCTTTCCTTCATTGTACCCAATTGGCTCCAAGCTGTGCGTCAGGAATGGCTTCAAGATCCCAAAAGTTCGCATCTAATCTAGAAACTGTAGAATAAGGCTCCAACTCCCCTAGGGTACTCCTGGCTCCAGGATGAGCTTTGATACAAAGGCCACTTGTATTTAAGTAAACAATCCAATCTCAAACCCACGGTGATTTATGAGCTTCATGTTACACCCACAACGGGGCACTCAGGGTTCACCAAAACATATGACCGAGTTAAACGTTCTTTTTTTTGGGATGATATGAAACAGGACATCCGTAAGTTTTTTGTTGAATGTGAGGTGTGTCAACGCAACAAGGGAGAAATAGTCAAATCTCCAAGCACCCTCCAACCACTTTCGATTCCCCCTACTATTTGGAAGGATATCTCTATGGACTTTATTACAGGCTTACCCAAATCGGGGAATAAATCAGTCATAATGGTGGTGGTGGATCACCTTTCCAAGTATGATCATTTTTGCGCTCTTCACCACCCATTTACTGCATCCACGATGGCTCAAATTTTCATGGACCAGGTCTTCAAGCCTCATGGCATGCCACACTCTATTGTTTCTGATCGAGACCCAACTTTCACAAGCAATTTTTGGCAAGAACTGTTTAAGCTACAAAGAACACAATTGCATCTCATCTTAGCTTATCATCCCCAGACGGATGGTCAAACAGAAGTTGTCAACAAGTGTTTGGAAACATATTTGAGGTTCTTTGCCTCTGAAAAACAATACCAGTGGGCTCAATGTTTACCCCTCGCCGAATGGTGGTACAACACTACATACCATACAACCACTCGCATGATTCCTTTTGAAGCGGTATATGGACAGAAGACACCTTCAGTTCTCTCATACTTACTGGGTACCTCAAAGGTCCAAGCGGTTGACCAAACACTTACAGTCCGAGAGGATATCCTTCATACCCTTAAAGAGAACTTGGTCATGGAACATAATAGAATGAAGCAGCAAGCAGAACAAGGTCACTTTGAATGTCAATTTGCAGAAGGGGATCAGATTTTTTTTAGACTGCAACCATATAAGGAAACTTCCCTCAAGGCCGAGCATTGTCAGAAGCTAGCACCCAAATTTTATGGCCCTTACACAGTTCTCAAGCGTGTGGGACAAGTCGCATATCAGTTAGATATGCCCAGTCAGTTGAAGCTACATCTTGTCTTTCATGTTTCATGCTTGAAGAAGGTGATTGGAACCAGGTGCCAAATTCAAACCAACCTTCCAGAGTTAGCTTAAGAAGGATCCATTTGGTTACAACCCAAAGCGGTTTTGGACCAGCGTGAGTGTCGCCTGTGTCAGAGAACCATCAAGGAAGTGCTAGTACAATGGAAACATATGACTCCAACAGATGCCACTTGGGAACCAACTACCATTCTACAGCAGTTTCCACATCTCAAGCCTTGAGGACAAGGCTGTTTTTAAGGGGGTGGACATGTTAAGGTCCTAACCCGCACATAGGTAGATCAATGTATGCAGATGTAATAAAGGTCAATATTAATAAGGCCTTTCAATAAAATAGAATAAGGCGGATGTTAGAAGACCTAATAGAATCTTCCACTTCTAAAAGGATCTTCCTCTAGATGCTTCTCTTAATAGACATATTTAGTATAAATAAGGGTCAAGGGTATGAAACCCCTAGCTTGGAGATTATTGTAACAGAGAGCTGCTCGATTGGAGGTGTCCCCCTCGAAGAGGCTTGTGAACATTGCTTTCTGAATCGAAGTGCTATTTCCATTGCTATTCTTATATCATTTCTGTATTATTGTGAAGATTATACTGGATATTTTATTGTTATTCTGCCATTTCTAGCATTTTATTTATGTTCTGCATATTTTATATATCTGGTATCTTACAATGAGAATAAAAATAAAAATGATTATTATATTAATAAAAAAATTATTTTAAAAATAGATATGATAAAAAATAATTAAATTATTAAAATTGATTTAAAAAAAATAAAATTTAAATTGTTAAAATAAATATTTTTTTAATATTAATTATATATATATATATATATATATAATGTAAAGTATTTGTTTTTTAAATTGAAATTTTGTTTTATAAGAAATAAGTAAAAATTAGTGATTCATGTCAAACATTAGACTATTTAATATTATAAAATCTTATATTTGAAGTTTGATATTGATTGTTTTAATTTTTAATTATACATTTCAATTTTAATAAAAATTTCATTTATGAAAAAGAAAGAGGAGCAAGTATTTTGCAAATTTAAATATATTATATTTTTAAATTATTATTTTTTATTTCAAGAATTTTATTTTGATATAATAAAATATTTAATTAAAAAATAAAATAAAATTTATTTAGTTATTTCGTTTTTTTTAATGTTTTACTATTATTTACTCTATATTGAAAATACTAATAATATAAATCTTTTATTATATAACAAATTTTTTTTAAGGCTATGATTCAATTAAATAGGTTTTTAATTTGGTTCTAAATCAAGCAACCCCAACTTTTAGAATTTAAAACAATGTCAACATCATTAATCAAAACTTGTATGGCTATGATAAGGTCAAGTTCCCTTCTCTAAATTAAATTGGGTTTGGATACTTTATGAAAAAATAGGTCTACTCAAAATAGGCTCAGAACATACTACATAGAAAAAAAAGAAAACTAATGCACTTAGCATTATCATAACCATACCCAAACTTTATATTCTTTGAAACCATTAGGAATTTAATGGCTCACATAGAAGTCATACACATGAATGCACATATTTATTCAAGTAATGTAATAACATTTTTTAAATGGCACAAAATGTATTACGAATATTTAGATATATTATATAAAGTAATAAAAAATTTCACTTTAAAGTTCATATAAAAATAAATTTGATTAACTAAATAATAATAATTATAATTGCTAATCTTTCAATGTCATAATGCGACATAATGTTGAAGTCAACTTTTTAATGTCAACTATGGTCAACACTCTTAATGGAATAATGAAATATAACCCCTGGTGAACATTCCAATGCAATAGAACCATTGAGGAACATAACATTTTCACATAAGTCAAGAAATATCATTGCAATGTGAGAAGACCATTAAGGAGTGTTCCAATCCATCATAACCATTCAAGAGTGTCACAATCTTAAACATAACCTTTTAGGAGTATCACAATATGAAATAACCCTTTATGAATGTTTCCATGAGACATAGCCATTTAGGAATGTAGCAATTTGACCTAAGTCAATAAAGAAGCATATTCATTGAGAAATGTTGCAATCCAATATAAACCTTGAGGAATGTTGTGATGCGACATGACCCTTTATGAATGTTGCAAGGAAACATAACCATTAAATATTATAGCAATTAAACATAAGTCAACCAATATGTATGTCGCAACATGACATAGCCATAGTTGACCATAGCCAACCATGGTCAAACATGAACCATAGTCAACATGGTTAAACATGGTCAACCATATTCGACTATGGCTAAAAAGAGTCAACCATGGTCAAAATTGGTCAACCATATTCCACCATAGTCAACCATGGCCAACCAGTCTCAACCATGGTTAACCATGTTCAACCAAAGTCAACCAAATGCATTAGCATTTCATTTCAATATTTAATAGCATGATGGCTTCATCTTCATTGACCAATATCTTATCACATTCATTTATAAAGGGGGGTTTAAAATTATGAAAAATAAATTTAATATATTGTAGGTGTTGGCATGCAGTGGGAAGAACCAGGGTTAATCATCTATATACCAACAAAACCCTTAGAAACTAACCCTTTCGACATCACCTGTAGAGCAAGTGAAGTCTCACCTAAGGAACCTAAAGGGGTCGCAAGAACCATGGTTCTATAGTGATGAGGGTAAGTGAGGAATTCTTTGTGTTCTTACTAGCATTTACCCATGTGCCCAGTTCTCATTTATTAAGAGCTAGTTAACATTCAACATATTCTATGCACGACATTCTCCCAATTAACATTCGTCATATTCTACTTAACATTCATTCAACTACTAGAGACTTAAGTGCTAAACATTATAACATCATAGATAAATAACATAGTCAACATCAATTGCAAAGAAGACACATCACAACACACAAGTTTAACATGGTTCAGACAACTTGGGCTACATCCATAGTGACTGGCTTCTTTTATTATTCATTTATAATTCCCTTACAGTTGCGCACCGCGCTACAAAATCTGCAACAGTAACATTACCCAAACCTCCCTAGTCATTTTGTTGCAGTGTGAACTTCACTCCTCGGTCATACCTTAGACTTCTTCCTACACTCAACTCACTTACCCAAAAAGCACTAATAACTTCTCATCTCTCGAACCCCTTTACCCAAAATTCCTTTACATATTTATACACCAATCTAGGGCTATGATCGTTATAGAAGTGGACAAAAATGTCCCCAAAACCCCAACGGTCTATAACCATTTTCCAACTTTGCTTTGTCGTGCATCCTTTTGTCACACGCTTTAACTCCTTAAACTATGCTCCCATCATGCACTTCAGTCCATCATGCACTGCTTCTTGTTCTTTCACTTCTTCTAGTGCAGATCCCAAAAATTAACTGCCTTTTGTTCTTTCACTTCTACTAGTGTGGATCCCAAAAATTAACTGCCTTTTGTTCTTTCACTTCTTCTTCATTGACAAATATCTTATCAAATTCATTTATAAAGGGGGGTTTAAAATTATGAAAAATAAATTTAATATATTGTAGGTGTTGGCATGAAGTGGGAAGACCCGAGGTTAGTCATCTATATGCCAACAAAACCCTTAGACACCGACCCTTTCAACATCACCTGCAGAGCAAGTGAAGTCTCACCTAAGACATCTAAAGGGGTCATAGGAACCAGGGTCCTACAATGATGAGGGTAAGTGAGGCATTCTTCATGTTCTTATTACCATTTACCCATCTGTGTAGTTCTCATTTCTTAATATCTAGTTAACATTCAACATATTCTATGCGCAACATTCTCCCAATTGACATTCATCATATTCTACTTAACATTCGTTCAATTACTAGAGACTTCAAGGCTAAACATTATAAAATCATATATAAATAACACATTCAACATCAATTGCAAAGACAACACATCACAACACACAAGTTTAACATGGTTCACCCAACTTGGGCTACATCCACAGTGATTGGCTTCTTTTATTATTCATTGATAATTCCCTTATAGTTGTGCACCGTGATACAAAATCTGTAATAGTAACATTACCCAAACCTGCTTAGTCATTCTTCTATAGTGTGAACTTCACCCCTCGGTCATACCTCAGACTTATTCTTTCACTCGATTCACTTACCCAAAAATCACTAAGAACTTCTCATCTCTCGAACCCCTTTACCCAAAAATCCTTTACATATCTATACATCAATCTAGGGCTATGATCACTACAGAAGTGGACAAAAATGTCCCCAAAACCCTAATGATCTATAACCATTTTCCACCTTTTCTCCATCGTCCATCCTTATGTAACAAACTTTGACTCCTTAATCTATGCCCATTGTGCACTTCAGTCCATCTTCTAACTTCCTTTTGTTCTTTCACTTATTCTAGTGCAGATCCCAAAAATTAACCAAAATTCCTATCCAACAAGCCCCCAACACTCACTTGTGGCTCGTCTTGAGCCACTCATGTCTTCTTCCATTGGGCCATAAATTTTTTGAAGCTCTCTTTCACTTTCATGGCCTTTTCCTTGACCTCTTGTTCTATCTGCAAAAATTGGTCAACTATTTTTGCAGTGACATGAGTCTTCATCTTCTCAACACCTTCATCACTTCATATTTGATTATTTCTTGAGTTGTTGTTAAGGTCATTGTCACTCTATATGCTTCCTCCTCTAGTACATCTACCTGTTATGTGTGAGAATTTTGCTCTGCCCTAAGATGATTCATTTTTTAATACATATTTTTGATCTCATTCATCATAGTTACCACCTCTACTGGCGATAATGTGCCTACCACATATTTGAAATTTTGCGCATTTTCCTATGTAGGTTGGATCTTCTGAATAATATTTTGTTTCTCCCTATCCTCATTGAGTTGTGCCTAAACGCCCATAGTCTTTGTATACACTTGAGCACACTCTAATTCTAGAGTCTTTATACTTTCCATCGTTGTGGTCACGATTTTCTCCTTCGTCTCCCTCTCTTTAGGTGGAGTGCTTGGTGTCATGTGTGCTTCTAGATCAACTATTTGTGTGTGGAATCCCTTAATGGATTCACTTATCTTCATGAATTAATATTTCACTGGGGCCTCCTTATCTGTTTGTGCCTCAGATATTTCTTGATATACCTTCTGGAATTCCTACTACATTATTTCTACCTTATGTGTGGCCTCTTCACGCTCCTTTTTAACTACATTTTAATCCACCTCTAATGCGATATTTTTTGTTGTAACCTTCACTAATTCATTGGTTGTCTTCTCTGTGTGCACGTTCATCTCTTGCGTTGTGTTCATATGTAATTCCTTTAATACGTCCATTGGCAGTTGTGACAGCATTAAGTCAATGTGACCTAGTTCCATGGCTTGTTCTTTCATTTATGTTGTGGGGAACTTGACTTCCCCTATCGTTAGCTTAATCAATATTCATTCTCATGTGACCTCTAATTACTGGGAGATTACTGGCCCTACTTCTCCAGTATTTGTAGTGATTTTCATTGGTTCCTCCTTCGTCTTTTTCCCTAATGCAATGTTTTTTGTTTCTAACAGTTGTCCCAATTTTTCCATCTATTCCTGCATGTGTTTGTTCATCACTTCTTGTTGGCATGTTGCATGCTGAAACTTGTTGTCAATGAATTATTTTACCTGGTATCCTATCTTCTCTAAATAATCCTTGGTCAAGGTCTGGATAACCACTTCCTTAATGACTTTGTGTTGTAGTCATTTTTGTCCAGGTCTCCTTGTCTCTTGCTCCTTTCTCTTCATATCATTGTGCAGTGTTGTTCATTGTTGTTTCCTCTGTTCTGGTCGTCTCATTCCTTTTCATCCTCATTGACCTCATGTATTTTTGGGTTTTAATTCTATAATGGCCCTGTCTCTATTGGCGAAATCTTCAAGTCATCGTCCCAATTGACCATAATGTGGCCCATCTCCTCTTCTGTCAATTTGTAATGGGTTGGCAACCACTGTTGATCTGGGTCCTTGTTTATTTGCATGTACATGTGGTGATTTTGTTCCTTCAAGCATGCCACTTCCTTGTATGCCTTGTCCACTTGTGGTGGTATGCACGGGGTCCTCTCTATGTTGTCCTTAATAGTTTCCTTGTAAATATAGAATGTAAAATTACTCTCTATATGATGCACCTTATGTGTAATGTACCAAAGGTTCTGATACCACGCAACTAAGAAAGACTTCTCCTTGAATCCAAAAAATTAACTTTCATATGGTTCTCTCCAAGATGATAGTGTAATTAGAATTAGTAACCATGAGTAGTGGAACTTGGTCCCCTTGTCTTGTGCTCCTTCACAATCAATAAAAAAATGGTTTAACAAAAAATTTTCCCAATTCATCTGGACACCCTCGTCACATTGTTCTATTGTTGTTATATGTTTCTTAGGATGACCCAAGTTCTAATTTAGGTTTCCAACAAAACCCTGTAAACCGTCGGACATTATGGATACTAGAAGGAAAAACTGTGCACATAGTGCACAATGCAGTCTCACCTGAGATGGCTTATGGGTGACTGTGGGACCCAGATGTCTGCAATATTGGAAGGGAGATTTATGTGGGGATGGGAGACATTATTTATCTTATTACATCAACACATCAATACCTCTCATATCTACCATTCAATACTCACATATATTCATTCAAGTTCATTCTGCAATAATTATGCTATCACTCTATTGTGCGTTGCATTTTACTACTAGTAGATTACTTAATTCATCATAACTTCCTTGCGTGCCTTCATTTATTTACACTGGCCTGTTGTTTGCAACATTATTCTTTTCATTGGCAGTGTCTATGTCTTTGCGGTTGTAAGTGGTATATCCATATATGGGAGATGTCCACCTCCTATTTCCTTCGACATAGGAATATTTGTCTCGGGATGCATTCCTCCATTTAGTTCCTCTATTGTTATCCACATTTTTGGTTATCGAGATGATATTATGATTATGTCATGATAATGGGAGATCAAACTCTTCATTAAGAAATTTTTCCTGAAGAAGGTTACACTTGTCATTTTCTCAAAGATCATATTTTGAAAATAGTCTGCAGGCTGCATATATACTCGACTGCGAAAATCCTTCATTTCCGCAGGCTGCATTCAGCTTGATTGCGAACTTTCCACACTGTGTCAATGGTTAGAGTGTGGACATGTTTCTAAAGGAAGAAAATGAATAAGTTCTCGATCCTTCTAGAAGGAATCTTCTAGAAGGGTGAGTTGGAGTTCGAATGGTTGGCAAAATACTGACTTTCCAGATATCTTGGGATCATTCCCTATCCAAGTAA
>ML784170.1:369469-389610 GCA_009831015.1 Picea engelmannii
TCAGCCTGGCTACGCTTGTATCGTTTAGCCATTTTGAACAAACTTCGGTGCAGATAGTGAGGCATACTTAGTTCAAAACCCATGAAAACCATTAATAAACGCAGGTGGAATAAGAAAATAAACCCGTACCTTCCTTCACAAGTTACGAAATGTTTGATAATCATCGAGAGATCATACCAGCGGGGTTTCAACATCTTTGCAGGCAACCCTCTGTCGCATGAGTTCATTGTGCGATATTGGAACAGTAATGTCCATGGGACATCATCTACCTTGCAACTTTTCGATCATTTTTGTCCCTTGACAGGCAAGCTGGTTGCCAGGCTGAGAAATGCTTCAGTAATTTCAAGCTGGACATCTCCAATTTTGGCTCAGCAGCCATCAAACGATAACGCAAATTGCCGAGCCACAGTGAAGTTATAACCATCAAACTTTCTTATGAAAGCAAGCCACCCGTGTTGTTCCAGGTCACTACATGCACCACTAAATGTCAACAGTTCTTGGCACCCATTGGGCTCGGCCCTTACGACAGGAGCCATGGCTTCTGTACATGGTAGGGTTCAAACTGAATGAAATAATGCACAGAGTAAAAAACGATAGGGTTTGATAGCTTCAAATCTCGAAGAGACCAGAATTAACTGCATGTGTGCGAAGGTGGTGGGATTTCCACCGCCACGCATTGTATTAATGACTAAGTACAGTGTTATTAAAATCATAATCGTTTATACCATGCGTATCGGCCATCAAATAGGTGTATAATCATATTAACGTGCCATTCACCCGAAACAGAACCAACACCATACATTATACTCATGCCAAGTGTACAGTTCAATCCAACACCATATCCAACATCCATCGTGTCAATCAATCGTTTTACACCAAGGTTAAATTTAATCGATACTTAGTTTGAAACTATGAATCGTTCAATGTAATATCAATTTACCAAACAATATACCAAGCATCGATTTGTAATTAAAATCCAATATGATTAACCAATGCACCTTCAAACCATTTCTTTTCTTAAATTGACTTTATAAACTTACCAATGTATTCGTTGCACATTCAAATGTTTGCATTCCAAAGTTTTTAGAACATTACGATCCAAAATTTCTCATATAATAACTGAGTGAAGAGCCCATAGTAATAAGAATCAAAGCAATAAGACCAAATCCATCATAACCTTTATAAGATCATAATAAAACTAGTAAATCTCCATGCTCAAAGGTTTAATAATCAAACAGATCCAAATGCGCAATCAAGGTAAGGGTATGCTAAAGGGCATGAGTTTGAAAAAATCTTTTGCAGTCATGTGATAAACCAATGGTCAAAAGACGACTACAATCCAAATGATGAAAGAGGTATTTTCACACTTACAGTTGTGAAAATTGAATCGATAACAAATTGCAATTGTCGCAAAAATGAAACAAATGTCTAGAAGCACAATGCGACGATGATTTGTCATTAACGAGACAAGGGGTGTAGGCAACGTTTTTTAAGAGCAATTAAAAAAAAATTAATTGGCTGCCAACAGTACCCCACCAATGTGTAGGTGTTTATTTCAAGGAAATATATAAAACCAATAACCTTTGACTTTCCAAGACTTTTAACTCAAACTTTAATAAGAATTCTTCCATATCATTTTGACCATGAAAACTTGGAGGTTCTCTTACCTCTATGCCAACCCATCTTTGTGCACATGTCATTATTGCATAGCTTCTAGTAGATATCTCATGTAAGTGTTGTTTCCAATTCTTCAGTCCCGTGTCAGAATATGAAGCACAATAACTCATGTTTCTCCAGCTAAGCATTCCATATGTTGTTGGATTAATGTAATCTTCCTAGCATGTGGTATTTATACAGAACTGGTTAATCTCTTCTGTGATAAATTTCTCTTTCACTGGTTAAAAATATCTTCCACCTTCTAAAGGATCTAATGGTTTTGTGACTCTATATTCTCCTGATTCAAAAAACATTTTCCTAGTCTTCAAGTTGATGATAACTTGATTGTCAAATTCTCAATCGAGCCTCGACAATGTTGGATAAGGTGTAGTATTATCCACTATATCAATTACCTCAAAATATAAAATAGTTCTCACCCCATATAAATCCATTGTTATTCCCTTCAAACGACCAATTGGTATTACTCTATGTTGGTTTTCTAATTTTAGTTGAATAGGTGAATATCCCAGTGTACGTTCCCCCATGCATTCCCATGTTTTCTTAGGAATAAAATTTACCTTAGATCCCAAATCTAATATGATGTCACCCATGTTAAATACTCCAATATTTTCATTCAATCTGAACTCTCTATTTGTTCTTGTCTTCCTATGGACATGATTTACTATTTTTGTTCTAGTGTTATCTCTTCTTCAGGATCGCATTTTTCTAACAAACTTTGTAATGCTTGTATAGATGTTTGATTATTCAATAAATTCAAGCAAGATACCATAAATTTTCTTAGATTAGTTACCCTTTCTGAAGGCTGAACTCCACTGGTATGATTAGATGGATGAAGCATATCATATACTAGCATATAATATCATGGATGTGCATTTGAAGTAGAAGCAATATTCTCCTGCAAAATTTCTTGTTTGACCTGCTTGAATGTATCTTTTTCCTTGCACACATCAAAATGTTATTGATGTATTGTATTTTTTCTAACCTAGTAGTGTTGGTTTTGATTCTGATTTCTTGCATATACTCCTATTTTGGGTCCACCTCAAGAAACAATATTGATATTTTCCCCATCATCTCTTATTTTCATGGAAATCCTTTGAACATTCTGGTTATTCTGATTCCCTTTTACCTGCATTTTTTTTCAGAAGTATCGGAAAATATTCTGTAGTATGATCTATTGCATGACAGTACATACATGTTGCTGGTGGTTGTGGAAAATCCCTTGCGTAATGTCCAAGTGGCTGAAAATTGTGGTAGCTTAATGGTCCTTCGCCTCTTCCAAATCCTCCTCTTCCACGTGCTCCTCTTCTGAATCCTCCTTTGTTTCCTTGATTATGTGAATGTGGTCTATTATACTATGGTACTTGATTATATTAACGTGGTGATGCAAATTGTTGCACATTATTATATTGCTGCGTAGAAGGACCTTTCATTAGATCATGTTGCATCTTATAGGCATATGAACTCATTCCCTTCATAAGTTCCATGGTTCGACAATCCTTACCTCATGTCCTATAGACTTGAAGAAATTACAAAATGTTCTTTTAGGCATTGTTTGGTATTTTTGGATCAGTGGAAATTGATAGGGATCATGTCTAGGTGTTTTATAGAGTTCACGCCATAATCCTCCCATGGGTAAGGGATTCGACAATCCTACTCCCAAATACTGCACAAATCTTGGGCACTCATTTTTGTGGTGTCCTTATGGTCTGAATAAGGTACACTAAACAAATTCCCTCTTTTTCTTTCCTTTGTTCTGATTGAATTTAAATGTCATATTATTGAGATCCTCTGTAACATCCCCGACCCTCAAACTATTTCTAGGTAACGCTACCTAAACAACTGTATCTTTTAATTTCTTCTCTGATACCTTTTTGTGAAGTTCCTGGTTATTGGGTAATGAAAAGGTATAGATATTCTCCTCATTTCCATGATTTATGATATCATGTTGACTGAATTTTTTGTTACTTAGGAATAAAATAGGATAGGAAATGATTAAAATGTATTCTAGAACTATGATTGAGTTGAAGTTCATAAATTCTAAAATTCGGTTGGAATTGTTTGATTTTGTTACAGGAATGGGTAAATTTTGGTAAACTCACGATAGGAAAAGCGATTTCAAAAATGCACAAGCTATTGGAGGTTAAATATATGGAGCATAAGGCATTTTTAAGAGAGATTAGCTCTCTAGTTTGTAAACTTCATAAATATTAATAAAGATCATGAGGATCTCTCGATCCTCAGGATAGCTTAATTTACCCATATTTTGTAATATATAAAGGGTAGTGAATCCTGGAAAGGATAATCGAAGAATTGTATCTAAGCATTCAAAATTCAGAATTGCTCTGTGCAAACAGTTTCTGTAAATGTTGTCTCAGTTATGGAATTTATAAAGGTTTTGAACGTTTCCATCATTTTCGTATACTGAGTTTCTAGTAGCAGTGATTTTGAGGACCGAGGGCCCAGTCTGAAGGAGTTACTGTCTCAATCTGTATTTTATTAGTTTGAATTTTGTTTCAAACTTTAAATCCTTTTTTTATCATCATTAAGATAATGCATAAGCGTGTTAATGTTTTGATACTGTTTGCTTGTAGAATATAGATGCTTTCATTTGAATGTTGTCTATTGCTATTCTGGATTCCATTTGCTATAGTTTACTTCTTGACAGTTCCTCTCATTTTCACATGCATTGTTCCTTTCAATTAAATTAACAATTGATGTTCCTTTTTGTTAAATGAGCATTTGTTGTTTCTTTTTCTTAACTAGCGTTTGTTGTTCCTTTCCGTTAAATTAACATTTGTTGTTGCTTTCGCTTAACTAGTGTTTGATGTTACTTTTACTTAGTTATCATTTGTTGTTCAGTTACTGTTATGTCTCAATTTACAGTATTCAGTTATTTCTTTCTAGTAGATTATATAGTCATCAATAGATCAACTTATTTTCATAGATTCAATTCTTGTTTCTTAATTATATCAATTCATGCCTTTAATATCAGATTCAATTTTTGTCTCTTAATTATATCAATTCAGTAATTCAATTCATGTCTTCAATTCATAGGGCATTATAAATTATATTTCAATCATGTTCAGTAGGATCTTATCTTTAGAAACTTAATGAATGTGTGAGGAACTTGATTGTTGATAAACTCATATTTTCTTTAACTAACCGATTTTAGCCTCTATGATTTGTCTACATAGACTTTGTTGATATGCTTGAAATAGAAGACGAATCCTCGGGTTGATAAATTAATGTTAAAATAAAGGTTGTTTTTAGGAAATCTTTAGAGACCAACATTTTGGCGCCGTTGTCAGGGAGAGTATCAAAGATAACATAGGTTGTGTCTCTAGAGGACGAGGTATTGAAGATGGAAGATAAGAACCTACGCAGGAAATAAGTAAGATGCTTATGTCGATGCCTACCTCCAGCTAATACTTAAAGGTTATATAGGTGTTTTTTGATTTTTTTTTTTTGAGTGAAGTGTGTATGACTAAGAAAAAAGATCCTGAAAAACTGAAACCTCCACCAAAGAATACCAAAGCCCAGGGCTCGGTGCTCCCTGGGATAAGCACTTTAATAGACGATATCATTTGAAAAGAGGAATATCAAGCTTCGATTGGACCTAGAATAGGATCTACCTGAATCCCTTAGGCAACAGTTTCAGCAGTTGCAGCCCACGTTGAGATTAATAGAAAAACTGGAGGAACTAAGAAAATCCTTCAAAGCATAGATCTTCCACCCCTCAACCCTTTAGATGAGTGAAATTCTCGTAATCTGGAGGAAGGAGAAGGAGAAACTAGTGGGGTTGCCAAGGAAAACCCATCACCATCACCTGAATCTCCTGTGAAAGAAGAAAGAATACCTGAAATCCTAGATAGAGGTAGTGCAATCAAATCCCCTAGGGGATCAAGTAATTAATCAAAAGAATACCCAAGCCAAGAAATTCCTGAATATTATTGGCAAATCTTCGACCAAATGGTGCAACCAAATCAACAATGACCCAAGAGCTCCACTCTAGAATATTTGATAGTTGATCCAGTTGCCAATTCTCCCATGAAAGCATTTCCCCTACAGAATATGCCAACTTTTCATGGATTGATTTCAGAAGACCTGAATGCATTCTTATTCGAATTTGATGTCCTATGTAGGGGTTATGATTACACCTCTGAACCCCAAAAACCAAACCTGTTCCCGTCCACTTTGAAAGGGGCAGCTTTGAGTTGGTTTATGGGATTGGGAGGTAGAACTATAAACTCATGGGATGAGATGAAATAGGACTTATTGATAAAATACCATGATTATTGTAGAACTAGGGACCTAAAAGATGAAATCTTTCAATTGAATACAAAATAAAATGGGACATTAGAGGAATATGTTGAAATATTTCAATATAATCTACAAATATCTCCTTATGGTACATTACTAGGTGCGGTGCTCCAAGCCACTTTGATAAAAGGAATGAAAGATGAATGGGTAGAAACATTGAATTTAATGGGTAAGGGTGATATTTATCAAGAAACTTACGATAATATCATTCTATTATGCATCAGGTGCTCACGTGGAAGTACATGGACCAGATTAGGAATGTGAAATCCCCTCACCAGAAACAACAATGTTACCAGTGGAGGAGTTACCTGAGCTGAAGTCGGTAATCTCTTAGAAAATTTCAAAACTAATATTCTGAGCACTCTGACTACACAATTGGGTGTATTGCAGGACAAATAGAAACAAGCAGAATAAGAACAAACTTTGGCCATATTTTTCCACAGATGCAAAAAAAACATGGTCCAAGGGAATGTCCTTTGGATGTGGTTTGGGTTTGCACTATTTGTGCCAAAGATCATGCAACAAATCAATGACCATCACTCCATGGACTAAAAGTTGTCTTTATAGAAGAAAAAGAGTAAACATAACCATTATACTTGATGGCTCAGTGTCGCCAATGGCAGGCTCGGCCTCCAGGTACACTATAGGACCCCTCCTCTTTCTTTTCATAGCAGCATAATCAACAAAAAAATTCTAGAAACACATGGCAAGGCCAACCATTTACTAATCAAAACTGGCAGCGCCAACAATATCTAGTTGCAAATCCCACTTGGTCGAACCAACCCACTACGAATCCCATCTGATAGAATCAACCAGCTGCAAATTCCCCCTAGCCCAATGTACAATACTCTACCCCATCTTGGAAAAACCCAAACAACAACTCCTACCCTTCACAGTGGCCCAACACAACTACCCAAAACCCAAATTAGAACCAAAATTGGTAGCGCCCCATGGGGATAACCAATCAACACATAGGGATGGCCCCTCAAACCAAACCCACTTTTCAAGCCCCACTTTAATTACCCCAGAACCCTCAACCATAATTGCACCCTCAATTACCATCCCAACCTCACCCAAATCCCAATGATAAACTAGCCCATCTCGTCCAGATTATGGAGAATGGGGAAGGGGAAACCAACTCGGTAGGGTGGAACGAACTCCAGTTGAGATTGGGGAATATAATCTCTCCTGAAGAAAGTAACGATTTCCAAGAGCAGGAGAATGAAAATAACATACAACCATCAATAACACCCTCGACTGTGGTCATAATAGAAGAAATAGAACAGGGAGGAAACACAATCAAATCACAAGATCCTGATAAGGATGCAACTCCTCCTCCCCCGTTCCCCAAAAGATTGATGATAGCAAAACCTTCTGTGTATCCTAACTTCGACATTGTAGTGGAACTCAAAAATTTATATTTCAAGATCCCACTCTTCCAGGCTCTGCAAGGCATTCCAATTTATGCAAGCATAATCAAGGAACTATGTGGGAGGAATCATGCTATGAAAATTAAAAATTCATCATCAACTGTTCGTGTGGTAGGAGCCTTGTCTGATCTAATTTTGGGTAGACAAGGACCAGTCAAATATGTAGATCCAGGGAACCCCATAGTAACAGTTCAGATCTAGGGATGTTCTTTTCCAAATACACTAGTTGATTTGGGGGCGGCCATCAACATCCTGACTATGGAAACCTGCACATCCTGGGTTTTGACTCTTTCGATCCTACCCCAATTATGTTACATTTGGTCGATCAATCAGTGGTTAGAACAGTCGATACATTACATGATATAGCAATTTCAGTCGACTCTTGGGAATATCTAGCAGATTTACTCATCATCAACCCAAGAAGTGGAGTAGAAGGTAATACATTAATACTAGGAATACCATGGCTTGCAATGACAAATGCATACATAGGATTTCGTACGGGTAATATGACAATTTCTAGAGGAGGTGTTACAAAAAATATCATCTTATATCCTCCAACCAAGCCAAGCCCAACTATTGTATATCCACAGTTGCCACCACCAAGATATCCAGAAAAGGATCTACGGGCCCTTCTCACACTAGAAGAAGCTCTTATACTCAAGAACCAATTAGAGGATGATGTGATCAATGGGTTTATTAATAGCCCAACCATTGTGAGTAACCCTATGTGTTAGATGCTCAAAGTTATTCTATATTGCGAAGCATAGGGAGACTTGCTGGAAGATTTAATGGAACAACAAATCCTGACTACCATTGTTCATAACAACAAATCAGTTGATATTTCACCAAGGAGGTATCTGAACATTAATACCAATTTAGATGAGCAACAACAACAAAACATTATTCAAATCCTTTCTAAATATCAACAAGATTTTTCCTGGGAGTATTCTAACATGAAAGGCATTGATCTGCAACTCTGCACACACCATATTTATATTGAGAAAGATTCTCGACCTATCTGACATATCCAAAGAAGATTGAATCCCCATATCAGGGATATTGTTAAAGAAGAATTACAAAAGTTGTTGGACGTAGATTTTATATATCCTACCTCAAATAGTCGGTGGGTTTCCCCACTAGTAATTGTTCCCAAGAAAAATGGAAAATGGTGAATCTGTGTAGACTATAAGGAACTTAACAAAGCCACCCAAAAGGACCACTTCCTCTTACCTTTCATTGATCAGGTCCTGGATAATTTAGTAGGGAATAAATTATTTTTATTCCTAGAATGCTTTAGTGGCTACAATCAGATCCAGATCACCCTAGAAGATCAAGATAAAACTACATTCACATGCCCTTGGGGTACCTTTGCATACAAAGTATTTCCCTTTGGACTATGTAATGCTCCAACCACATTTTAGAGGGAAATTTTGAGCATATTCAGTGACCTTATTAGCGAAGGGATTGAAGTTTGCATGGATGATTTCACACCCTATGGCGAAGACTTTGATCAAGCTTTGGACAATCTGGAAAAGGTATTGGAACGATGCATTGCTACCAGGTTATGTTTAAGCCACAATAAATGTCACATGATGATGAAGGAAGGTGTGGTGCTAGGGAATTAAATTTCTGCATATGGAATTAGGGTAGATACAACAAAAATAGAGGTAATCCTTAATCTACCTACACCATGCACACAAACTGAGGTACATAGTTTCATTGGTGCTTCAGGATACTATTGCAGATTTATGGAAAATTTTGCAAGAAATGTTGCACCTTTACATGCTTTAACTGGTAATGTGGAGTTTCAGTGGTCTTACAATTGTGATGTGGCATTTGCAAGACTCAATAAGATGATCTCAACAACACCGATGTTAAGAGGACCAAATTGGAAAATACCATTTCACATCTCCACCGATGCATCGAATATTTCCATAGGTGCTGTCCTTGGACAAGAAGAAGACAAGAAACCCTATGCTATTTATTTTATCAACAAGAATCTCACTCCCACTGAATCTAATTATACAGTAACAGAAAAAGAATTTTTAGTTGTTATACATGTCATCAATAAATTTCTTCATTATATAACAGGCTATCCAGTTATTATGTATACTGGTCATTCTGCTATTAAATATCTATCTAATAAACCTATTACTAATGGATGGGTCACTCGATGGTTATTGTTATTGAAGGAATTTGACATCACCATCAAAGATCGACCCGGAAGAGAAAATCTTCAGAATTTGTCGGAAGAACCACAATGCTATTGATAGAATTTGACGACAAGCTATCAATAGCACTGTGGTTCTTCCGACAAATTCTAAACAAATCTCTCACCACAGAAACCTAAATGAATAGAGAAAATCTTGTTGCAGACTTCCGGTCCTGCATACCCAAAACGGATGACTACTTGACAATTGAAGATCAATTTCCAGATGAGCATATGTTTGTCTTTACTTCTTAAACACCTTGGTACGCTAATGTGGAAAATTATCTGGTAGTGGGGAAATTACCGGCACATCTATCATCAAGGGAAAGAAAAATAATCATCCAGCGTAAAGGATGATTCACTTGGATCAATGGATATCTATTATCATATTAAGCACATAGTTACTTCCCCATACCATCCACAGGAAAACAAACAAGTAGAAAGCACCAATAAAGTTTTGGAGGCAATTTTGACGAAAATGGTCTCAACAAATCGACATAATTGGGCTACTGAGCTCCCAAATTCCTTATGGTCTTATCGCACAACATGGCGTAACACCACTGGCTACTCTTCTTATCATTTAGCCTATGGTAAAGAACCTATATTTCCAATCGAGTTTGAGATTAAGACTCTAAGGATGGCCCAGGGGATTGGACTAGATCTTACAGAGGCACATAAACAATGCCTACAACAACTCAATGAATTAGATGAAGCACACCTATCCTCCTTGGACCACACAAATGTTATTCAACAATAGAGAATGAACTTAAATGATAAACATATCAAGAAGAAATCCTTCCAGAAAGGTGATTGGGTGCTTCTCTATGATTCCATATTTCAGGATTTTCCTGGTAAATTACAGATAAGGTGGCTGGGACCATATGAAATTAATGAAGTTCATGATAATGGAATTGTCAATTTAATTACCATCGATGGGTATGTCTCTCCCTTTCTGGTAAATAGACACCGACTATGACTTTACCATCAGTGGCCTTCAAAAAACCCTTCTTCCAAGAAGTAAGTAAGGACCCTACTGTTCAAATTTTGGTTGGCTGGGAAGGTAACCCGACAGCCTCAACTCCATAAATGATTAATTTTTTTTAGTACTGTATATATTTCATATAGTTTTTTTACAGATTTGATTGAGTTTTTAGCTCTTCTTTTTATAGTAAATTCACTTGAGAAAATACAAACCAGAAGAGATGACTATAATGAATATAATTAAAACACTCTTTTCTATTCTTTACCCCTATCTTGCTTTGCAAAAACTCAACAAATATAACCCTTGTTTTTACAAGAAAATGAACATGATTATAGACCATCTAATACTTCGATTATTTCATAAAATTTTCCATAGTAATTTAATGAATTTAGTTGATGACTAATCAATTATAGATTCACTGGAAAAAAATGCATGTGGGAGTTTTAATCACTTAATTAGATGGGCAAAAATTTTAAAACATCATCACTACTATTCACTCAAAACAAAACGATTGTTGGTCCTTTGAAAAGAACGATTGTTGTTACCTTTGTACGATCATTGTTTCCTTTGAAAACCATTTTCGTTCCTTCGAAAAGAACGACTTTTGTTCCCTTCATACGTAATATCGTCCACACAAAATTACAATTGTCGTTCCTTTTAAAAGAATGATTGTTGTTCCTTTCACAATTTTTTTCTTATTGTGGCTCCTTTCTCAAAACATGCCATTGTTATGTTAGTCACTCCTTTGGGTATGACCTTCATTGATTCCTTTTCTTCAACACTAGCTCTAATTTTTCATTTGGTGTGGATCATTTAACATACCTTAGTAAACTATTTTTGGATTAATTTCTCTGAATCCTCTTAAAAATTGTTCACAATTCATTAACCACCATAACTCATTTCTTTCCCTTATATATATACATATACTTGAATCATAATTTCCTTCATATCATAATAAGGAATCTTAAATACATTCTTACTTGTCATTATTACACTTCTTATGCCATCCCTCACTCTTAAGGAGTACATGAGCCTCCCTTGATAGAGATCTAAAAAAATAAATCAAAGTAAAGTTTTTAACAAAGTAATAAAATTATTCCATAAAGGATAGGGGGTCTCATCAAGAGCCAACCTACCATGATCATCAAATAATAACATAAGTGACATTCCCATTATGGCTACCACACCAGGGCAATGGCCTTTGGCATTTTTTTTCGTCAAAGGACAGGATGTCTCATCATGATCCGACTTGTTCACTTAGGTTACTATCTAGTGAGTGGCATTATCATCATATGGCTACCAAACCAGGATAATGGTCTTCTTGGGAAAATACAAATTCAAAACATTTCTTAAGGATAGGAGCTCATCTATGGGTTAAAAGGCAACCCTGTTGAGGATATGGACGCCTACTGGCAGCAATGGATGTGCTTGTGGTATCGAAGTTCACCTTAAAAATACATCAAGTTTTAATGTGTTCTTAGATTTCCTTTTCAAAACAATGAGGCTGTCATTCTAGATATATCCAATAAAACGAGAAAGTACCAATATGTGGAACATTTTAAACATGTGAACAAATTTAAAATCATTCAAAATCTTTTTCCTTAAAGGGTTTCTACCATGGGTACAATAATTCGAAATTCCCACACAAATTGATGATTATCGTTAGTACCATTAAAGTGCTTGATTGAAAAGTTACTAATGATTGTATTTTCCAGCGACGATGACGACATAGCAATTGTACCCCACAATCACTCCCCACCATTATTACACTCATACATTTGATGGTCGAGGTCAACCTTTCCATTTATGGGGGGGTAGATGCACGACACATTTACCGATAGATTTCAATGAATGCAGTAATTACGAAAATGCACATTTTTCTATATATACACAATGTCGTTCTATATTGTCTATGTCTATTGTTTTCAAAATATGGTTGAGTTAAGCTATAGCAAGGAACGTTAGTTTTCCTCACCTTCTTACAAAAATATGGGAGGTCGAAGTGTGCGATGGGAACCAACATTACTACAGGTAACTGAGAATTCAAGAGAAATCCTACATTGTCTGGGGTGGACAGAGTACTTCAATCAGTGGCAGGGATACGATATAGACATCACGATTGAATTATTTCATAACTTGCAGGGAGAAACCTCCATGGTTCAACATATATGAATTTTGGTCACTCAAGAAATCGTAGCATAGGTTACGGGCCTTCCTAACACAGGAAGGCAATGGTCTGGAAGATATTCAACGCTCAAAGAAGTTGTATAATCCTTTGTAGACCCTGGAGAGGAATTGGATAAAAAGGGAAAGGGACATAACCCTAACACTCTCAGTGAACCCTGGAAAGAAATGGAAGGTGTTATACAAAGGTATATCACCTACGATGGAAGATATGATGTGATCCTCCCATGCCACCTCAAACTAGTAGCTGTGCTCAAACACCGGTTATTAATCAATTTACCATTTTTTCTAAATGCTATGTTATATGAGGTCTCTATAAGAACACAAAAGGCAAAATATCTTGTTACTATCATCAACCACCATGGATTGGTAAAACTGATAAGTAAATAAGGCCCTAAGTCAAACTCAAATGACTTGGGGGGATCTTATTAAGGCTAATAGGCCCTTACAATTAGAGAAAACTGAATTATATCATCAAGACCTGACCCACGGAATTTAAGTAGCACAGGAAGGGGAACCTACTGCACAAATGGAAGTTCTACCTCCTCAACTTGAAGTCAAGGAAGACCCCGTCCAATTTACAGAGACTTGGACCTCACAAGCAGAGACATCAATAAGGAAGATAAAAAGAGTAATGGATGCTCCTAAAACCCCCATTGAAGGGAAAAGAAGAAGCATATGGATAATACGTCATGAAGAAACCCAATAAACAACAGAACAACCTGAAGAAATTCAGGACACAACATAACAACCTGAAGAAATTCAGGACATAACGGAGTAGCCCTTATAGGAATATGTTCAGGAAATTGAGAAGACAAAACAAATACCACAAGGAAACATTCAGGAGGATACCCAACTAGCATTGGGACACCTCACGGAACAATTTTTGAAAATCTATGAGGTAGAGATAGCTCAGGTTTTAGTGAGTTTAGGGACCTCAATTAGTAGAGACACAAACATGCCATCAGAAAAATAGGCGCCAGACTCTCCTTTGAACCCTGCTGAAGATTTACCTGACATTGAGATGTCACTTCCAGATGATACAACATAATAAGAGCCTCATATTGAGGTAAATACCCTGGTATGGAAAGAGAAAGAGCCACTATTGACATATCAAGGTGAGGAAAATCCTGACAGCTCACAGAAACAAAAATCAGGCAAAAGCCATAGTAGAATTAGAACGTAAAAATGAGAGAACAAGTTGTTGAAGAGAAGGGTTAAAAATATTAGAGTGTTAAAGAAAAAAGTTGGCAAGCTTAAGGAAATTACCAAGGAATTAAGAAAACAACTAGAGCAAGCTAATAAGACCCATGAAAGAAAGAAGGTCAAAAGACATAGAGGACATGGAATGAAGCCTCTTCTTAGGAGGGCAGTCCAAATGAGTTTTGTAGGAACATAGACAGAGATGAAAATCCTTGAATAAATGGTATAAATGGAACTTCAAACTGAGACTACAACAACATAAGGGTTAGTTGTTCAAAATGAAGAGTAAATTCCTTTGGGAACATATGAAACCAAGGCTCAACCAGAAATTCTAGGAGGAACGACTACCCAACTTGAGGAAGTAATTCCCACTCCTTTGGAGACCATAGATGAAGAAACTTGGACAATAATTCCAGTAATGAACAAATAAACCTGTCAGACTGAAGAGGTATCTCTTTTTCAGGATCAGAGTGCCATCATTGAAATACTAGAAGAAGAATTGGTACAAGCCCAACATGCCTTGAATCAGACCAAAGATGAAATGGTGACCATGAAAGAGAACCAAAGATTTGTTAAATAACTCAAAACCATGTCAGCGACATAAAATGGGACGTATGCAGAGATGACTAAGGCTTAAGGGAAGAAAAAGAAGGTACAAGGTCAATTGGAAAAAGCTTTGGAGAAAATCAAAGAGATTTGTGATATCTACACTGATGCAATAGATTGTAGGGCTTCGACTACCAATTATACTTTGTTTTTATTATAATGCTACCTATTGTTGAGGGTGAAATCTATTTGAGCAGGTAAACCAATTAAATCCACCACTATATCTGAGTTTGTGTCTTGTTTTAGGGAGTAGGAAGAAAAAGTACAATATTTCCTGTGTGAACTATAATTCCATAATTTCATTTTGGAAGACAACATAAGAGATAATCCTGGTCCTTTTATTGGGTGTTACACATTATTTTTGTAATCCCTATGATCATTAATGATGTAAACCTATATGTTGCCTTCAGAGGGGTCAGTGGCCTGAGTTCGTAAAGAGAGAAGGGAGAAGAACGTTTCCTGAGGAAAGAAGTTGCATTTTCCTATGTAAAAACCTTATAAAAGAGGAAGTTCGTAGGTTGCTATATAGGCAGGGTGCGAGAATGACCCATTCTCGCAGTTGCACTATAGCCAGGGTGCGAGGTGTTCGTAGGTTTCTCTATAGCTAGGGTGCGAGAATGCCTGCACGTGGGAAAAATGAGTGTTTTCTCGAATCTTCTAGAAGGAGAAACTTCTATGGTGAGGTGGCATCCGAATGGTTTGGATCTTACTCTCTTTCATGATTTAATGGGATCATCCTAACCTCCTCACCTTATCCTCTTCAACTTATAAAAGGAGAGGAGTTCTCATGGAGAAAGTTAGCTTGGATTAGCTTTGTTCATTCTTGAGCTTGTTAGCTTTGGCTTGGTTAGAGTGGCTTTGAGATTTTCTTTGTCAAGATAGATTGTGAGTAGCTATCAGATCTATGGTCTCAGAATCCTTGGAGCAAGAAGTGTGTGGGGAACGAAGGATAGTTTGAAGGGACATTACGACATCAAGGCCATGGTTGTAATCTCTCTTTCACATTTAATATGATACAGTAATATGATTCTTTCCCATAAAGCTATTTCCACTTTATTGTATAACTCCTTGATCATATACATAGATTGACTGTTGAATAGATTGTGCTTTATTCACTTCGGTTGGTTTGTATGGTTTTTATCTTGACTATACGAGAGCACTGGAGTGAAGCAGGAAAAAAAAAGACAAAGGAAAGTGATCATAAGGTATGTTCTTCGATCGTATCCTCTAGTGTATTCAATAGTTAAAGTCTAGGGAAAGAGTATCATTATGTCTTGTTTTGTTCTAGATCCAGGTGGATCTAGGGAGATCGGTTTGTGTCCGCACTTATGGATTTATCCAATAACAAAATTGGCGACTCCACTAGGGAACGGATTGTTTCCTAGTTAGTATAGTTTCCCTTGCTTTGATTGCTTGTTTTCTGGTCTCTGAGTCTATGGGAGATACATCAAGAGTCTCTGGATTTGAAATTTCACTAAAAAAAAATTTCCTTTTTCCAAATTTTGTGTTTACAGACATTCTCGCACTGTACCCTTTAGTGGCCTACAAGAATCATCTGAGTTCGCACCCTACTGTGTAATCCAGTGCGAGATGTTCACACCCTACCTTTGTCTAGCCTGCGAAATCCACTAATGTTCTCACTGCACCCTATAGCTAGGCTGCGAACCCATTTGAAATTTGTGTTTGGAATTAGGATGTCCTATTTTTTTGATGCCCAGTTTTTTTTTAATCAGCTGGATTGAACTTTTGGAGCCTATATTGATCTGTTTACAGTCTTCTTGACATTCTTTGAGTTGCCTTTATCCATCTTGGCTTTATTTGGTTTTGAAGGATTAGTCTCTTGCTTTGAGTGTCTTTCAATTACAAAGCATGTGTTTTCTTTAGAATTGTTTAGGGAAAGATCAGATTTCTCCTGAATAGTTCAGTTTAAAAGAAAATTTTTAGTTTGGGTTTCTTTGTTTTAAGAAAGTTCATTATTGATTTTAGTGAAATTTTTGAAACAAAATGATTTATTTTCTTGCTTTATATTAGATTGGGGGCATCCTTTCATTTGAAGTAGCAAAATTGCATTATTGATATTGATGAGTGCGAAATTTTTTGGGACATCGTGCATATGGGAATGATAAATGTTTTCTCCTTCTCGTAGCATAAATTTCATCGAAATGAAAAGATTGCATCTTCATATCTTTGCATAATTTTTCGAGTCAGTCAAAACACCATATTGTCCATGCCATCTTCCTTTTGAGTAACAATAGCCGTAAAATAAAGCACTTATAAAAATTGATTAGACATTTTTATCTTTTCTGGTAGAAAACCTACATTAGATTAGTTGCAGGGCTTTGGAATAGGTGTGAAAGATAAATTTCCAAAGCTGCAAACAAACATAGTATCTTGTGATAGGGAGAGTTAAATCCACTTACTACATTTTGTCCTGGGAAGCCCTTCTCACACAAGGGTCAAGCACTAGGTCGCACTGATATTGGCAGAGTTACTCACCCTGCTTTGTTGATATCAATGTAGAGATTGCACGTATTATGAGGATCACTCGGAGGTATACCCGTAATGATGAGTGGAAGCCTTCTGAGTTGATTTTGGGCTAGATACCCTGCCCTTGCGTGTGGATCGGACTGTCGACTGTTCCCCCAGGGTTTATTGTTGTTGGTGGTAACCTTAGTGGCCTATCTTTCTAGGTTCTTTACACGAGGTGACTGTGGAGGGGCAAGTCTTCACGGTACCTGGAATCGACGTTGGCCAAACTCACTCGGGCTCCTTGGAGGGTATACCCACGATTATGTGTGGGAGCTTGCACTAGGGTGTAAGTCCATTAAGCAGGTCATCAACGTAACTTTTCCACCCGCTCTATCTCAGCCCCTTCTTACATTGTTCCCGCGACGTTGGATTTCATCACCAACTAGTGCGTTCATTGTGAGAAGGTTTTGTTTGCTTGCTTGCTTACTAGATTTTTAGCGTGTGTTGTTTGTTTTCCTTAGAGGAATCTAGATTGGATTTTTGTTTTTAATGACGTCATTTCCTGAAATGACCAATGAAGGAACCTCTGCTCCAGGGGAACCTTTTGTTTTTCCTTCTTATGGAAACATTGGTCCTCCTCACATCGCTACTTTGAGCCTTCCAGGTCTCACAATTGGATTGTCGGTGTGGTTGTTTTCCACTCAGGTAATCTCAAATACAGTAAGTGCTTCAGTCATAATCCCTTCCCCCCAAGAACATCAACCTCATGTTGATCCTTCACCGTCTTCAACAGTAAGGTCTTCTTCTCCTTCTTCACTTGCAAGGTCACCTTCTGTTCCATCTTCTTCATTGAGTGAAAGCTCTGAAGCTAGTAACTCGGTGAATAGAAGAAGAAGAAAAGGAAGAATAAGAAGAAGAAAATTAAGCAAGGATCCAAACCTCCAACCACTGTCAAAGATGTTGGAAAACAACCAGTTACTATTAATCGTGATGGGAGTGTTGATGATGTCAAGATCGCCCAAACAACTCGTAAGCCCAAGTACCCTTGCAGACTTTGTAAGGGTAGCCATCTTCTTAAGGATTACCCAGGTCTATCTAGGGTTATAGAAGCATGGTCTACACATCCTCGCCAACCCACATCGTTAGCCTCTGAACAACATGTTGATGACTTCCCGTCGACTAGTCATGATACGGTTGGGAAGAAGAAAAGTAGATTCAAGTTCCCATGTATGTTATGAAAATGGAGTCATCTAACTCATCTTTGTCCTCATATGGAAGAAGCCTCGAAATTACTGGAAGATATGACTATTTCACAGCCTCAACTTCCAGTTGCTTATTGCAAGCTTTCTCTCAACCCACTTGTAGTTGATGGAATGATCAATCTGGTTCCCCTGTCGGTCAATCTAGTTGATCACGTCGTCAATCTGGTCACATCCTTAGTTGAACCAGTTGACAAAGTGGTTGATCTGATACCATCCTCGGTCAATCTCGTTCTCCCCTCAGAGAGCGAAACTAAAGAGGTCGATCCGATCCCATCCTCGGTCGATCCCACTCTCCCGTTAGAGAGTGTCACCTACGTGGTCGATCTATTTACACCTGTCGACCCCATTCTCCCCTTGGTGAATGAAACCCAAGTGGTCGATCTGATCTCATCATCGGTCGATCCTACTCTCCCGCTAGAGAGTAAACCCGATACTGCCCATGTGTTTCTCGTTGATACAGAATCTACCATGCCTACTGGACCTCGTCTTCCCTCTTACATGCCTTTCCATATTACAGTACAGGTTTGTGGTCGAGATGTTTCTCGGACACTGATAGATGAAGGTTCATCCGTTAGTATTTTGTCCTCTATTGCTTGGCAAGCTTTTGGGTTGTCCTCCACTTGCACTAGTTACATAGAATCTGTTGGCTTTTAACAGAAGAACTAGTCAACCTTTAGGGACTCTTCCTCAGTTTCCTATAACTTTGGGAGGGAAAACTGTCTTTATTGATGTCATGGTAGTCCAAGACCCCTTGGATTTTCTTTTACTCCTTGGGCGAGATTATGTCTATGTCATGAAAGATGTTGTTTCTACTCTTTTTCGTGTGATATCTTTCCCTCACAATGGACGGGTTGTGACTATTGATCAACTTTCATTCATTGACCCCACCTAGATTGCCTCCCTGAATGGTTCTTATATGCAGACAGTATCGCCCCAGCCACAGGTCAATTATGTGGCATTGTAGCCCATGGCTTCGACTTCTGATGACTTAGATCCAGTAGTTAACATGGTGATCTCTTCGATAGGGTTGTTAGAGATTGATCTCTTTACTCCTGTCATGACTCTCGACATGGTGTCCTTCCAGAGTGTGTTTCTTCCTTCCAGTGAATACCTCTTGGAAGCCTTGACCGAGTTTTGTCCCTTGACATGGTGTCATTCCGGCGCATTGTATTCTTGGGATCCATGATCCATAAGAGAGAGGTTTCGAGGATAGTTTTTGCGTCTCTGTGGCAACCTCTTTAAAAAATGAAACATAGGTTACAAGCATAGTTCTTGTTTCTATGTCAAGCTCGTTAAAAAATGAAATAGCTTTCCCCCTCTCTATTTGAGTCAAGTCCTTCATCTAGTATTTGAAGCTTCATTTCATTCTCCTTTGCAGTTGGATGAAACGAAGCTTGGGGGGCATTTTCCTCAGCCTCTGGACTTCATGCTGAAGTTGAGCCGCTAGTTTCTTAAGCTGGGGGCTAAGTACCAACCATCCATGTCTTATGTGCTGGGAAGTCGCAAGCATAGTTCTCTATGGTTCAAGCTTGTGTAAAAATGAAACCACTTACCTCAAGCATAGTTTCCTCTGGTTCAAGCTTGCGCAAAAATGAAACCAGGTCCAAGCATAGTTTTTTTTTTGTTTTTAAGCTTGTGTAAAAATTAAAATCTATCCCAAGCATAGTTTTGTTTTGTTTTAAAGCTTGCGTAAAAATAAAAACAATCCCGAGCTTAGTCTTTGTTCTTTCTCATGCTCGTAAATATGTGAGAATGTAACCGAGTATACTTTTATCACTTTTTCGGACTCGTAAAGGTTA
>ML784170.1:389660-403365 GCA_009831015.1 Picea engelmannii
AAGCATAGTTTTGTTTTGTTTTAAAGCTTGCGTAAAAATAAAAACAATCCCGAGCTTAGTCTTTGTTCTTTCTCATGCTCGTAAATATGTGAGAATGTAACCGAGTATACTTTTATCACTTTTTCGGACTCGTAAAGGTTATATGAAAAAGGAACCCCCCTGGAGTCCTGTTTAAGCTCTTTTCAGACTCTCTAAACATGAAAAGATCGCCGAGCGACCTTGCTATTTTCACGCTCGATAAAGTATTTGAAGTAAGCGTCTGATGAGCGATAATTTCTCTCTTTTTCGGTCTCATCTAGACTATTTTACGAAAAAGGAACTGAGAGAGTTCTCTTTTAAGTGTTTTTCAGACTCTATAATCATGAAAAACCTTTGAGTTTTCTTTCTTTGGACTCATAAAACAAACATTGAAAGGCCCATATGGGACCTGAGTTTTCTTTAAGTGTTTTTCAGACTCTATAAACCTGAAAAACCCATGAGTTTTCTTTCTTTGGACTCGTTAAATAAACATCGAAAGACCTGCAATGGGATCGAACCACTCCTTCCTTGGGTTCGTTAAACATACACCGAGGGACTCATTCGAAGGATGAGCTTACATTACAAGCATATGTTATCCTCCTCAAGCTTGCGTAAAAATAAAGAGGTACTTGCCAGAAATGGTGGGGGAAAAATTGGGAAAGAATTGTGTCTAAATCTGTATTATGTGGGAGAGTCACTTTTGAACATGAAACCCTTTCACTCGTCTCCTGATCATACTCCTATAAGATTACAAATTGGTCTGTGATCCTTGTTGTTGAGTCAGTGTTTCCAAGACAGTTGTCATGTCGTCAATCCGTTCAAAAAGATGTCCAACATGAAAAGCCTTATATTGCGTTGGCCATTTCTGCAGTCCTTAAAGCCTTCTATTGTGTCGGCCATCCCTAAGTCAGTGTTGAATCACTTGTTACTCTGATCTACATCAAATCTTGTTACTTGTTTCGTGTCATTGATGTGGGATACATTAAGGCCCTCCTGTGACGAGTCTTCTCCTATCGACTTCAACTCATTATCCAGTAATTAGACTTAGAAACCAATTGGTACCTTGGAACTTGCATGCCTCAATGGCAGGTTTCCTCGCTTTTGACAGTGGGTTTTCATAATTGACCCCTAATTGGAAGATTCCGTCGAGTGTTCGACTTCAACTCATTTATTCACATTCATTGGATTGTACTAGTGTACCTTGGGATTCATTGACATTAATGGTGATTTCCCTCGCACTTGTTAATGGTATACACTAATGACTGGTAATCAAGTGGTTTCTACCATGTTCGACTTCAACACATGTATTCACATGATTAGATTCGTACTATAGAGTGGTGGAGATGAAGACCCTGGATATTTTCTGACAGATCCAGGTTGCGTTGGAGTATATTCAGGGTACTGTTGCATAGATCCACATTGTATGTCTAGTGGCTATGTTCAAATTTGAGTCTTTAACACATAGATCCACAGTGTATTTTTGGTGGCTATGTTAAGATTTCAGTCATATTGGCATGGATCCACAGTGTATGTTTCGTGGCCATGACCTATCTTACTTGACATGGATCTTCACATGTCGACATTTATTCTTTGAGTCATTTGTATTCTGAGTATGGGAATGCCTACCTCAGTGATGATATATTATTGTACTATATTTCCTTGTTTGTTGGCAGGTTTCCGACTGACTGTTCCTTGTTCCCTACACACACTTGACAAAGTATTTCAGCTATCACTATGTTCTAACTTCATATTTTGGGGGGCTCTCTGTTACACATTATTTTCATCATCCCTATGATCATTAATGATGTAAACCTATCTGTTTCCTTCAGAGGGGTCAGTGGCCTGAGTTCCTAAAGAGAGAAGGGAGAAGAAATTTTCCTGAAGAAAGAAGTTGCATTTTCCTATGTAAAAACCTTATAAAAAGGGAAGTTTACAGGTTGCTATATAGGCAGGGTGTGAGAATGACCCATTCTCACAGGTTGCACTACAGCCAGGGTGTGAGGTGTTCGTAGGTTTCTCTATAGCTAGGGTACGAGACTGCCTGCACGTGGGAAAAATGAGCATTTTCTCGAATGTTCTAGAAGGATAAACTTCTATGGTGAGGTGGCATCCGAATGGTATAACTCTTTCCCATAAATCTATTTCCACTTTATTGTATAACTCCTTGATCATATACATAGATTGACTGTTGAATAGATTGTGCTTTCTTCACTTCGGTTGGTTTGTATGGTTTTGATCTTGACTGTACGAGAGCGCTGGAGCGAAGAAGGAACAACAAAGACAAAGGAAAGTGATCATAAGGTATGTTCTTCGATCGTATCCTCTAGTGTATTCAATAGTTAAATTCTAGGGAAAGAGTATCATTTTGTCTTGTTTTGTTATAGATCCAAGTGGATCTAGGGAGATCGGTTTGTGTCCGCACTTATGGATTTATACACTAACAAAATTTCACTAAAATCAATAATGAACTTTCTTAAAACAAAGAAACCCAAACTAAAAATTTTCTTTTAAAGCGAACTATTCAAAAGAAATCTGATCTTTCCCTAAACAATTCTAAAGAAAACACATGCTTTGTAATTGAAAGACACTCAAAGCAAGAGACTAATCCTTCAAAACCAAATAAATAAAAGATGGATAAAAGAAACTCAAAGAATGTCAAGAAGACTGTAAACAGATCAATATAGGCTCCAAAAGTTCAATCTAGCTGATTAAAGCAAAACTGGGCATCAAAAAAATAGGACATCCTAATTCCAAACACAAATTTCAAATGGGTTTGCAGCCTAGCTATAGGGTGTAGTGTGAACATTAGTGGAGTTCGTAGGCTAGACACAGGTAGGGTGCAAACATCTCGCACTGGATTACACAGTAGAGTGCAAACTCAGATGATTCTCGCAGGCCACTAAAGGGTACAATGCGAGAATGTCTGTAAACACAAAATTTGGAAAAAGGACAAAATTTTTGAGTGAACTTTCAAATCCAGAGACTCTTGATGGATCTCCCACAGACTCAGAGACCAGAAAACAAGCAATCAAAGCAAGGGAAACTAGACTAACTAGGAAACAATCCATCCCCATTGGAGTTGCCAATTTTGTTATTGGATAAATCCATAAGTGCGGACACAAACCGATCTCCCTAGATCCACCTGGATCTAGAACAAAACAAGACAGAATTATACTCTTTCCCTAGACTTTAACTATTGAATACACTAGAGGATACGATCGAAGAACATACCTTATGATCGCTTTCCTTTGTCTTTGTTGTTCCTGCTTCGCTCCAGCGCTCTCGTACAATCAAGATCAAAACCATACAAACCAACCGAAGTGAAGAAAGCACAATCTATTCAACAATCAATCTATGTATATGATCAAGGAGTTATAAAATAAAGTGGAAATAACTTTATGGGAAAGAATCATATTACTGTATCATATTAAATGTGAAAGAGAGATTACAACCATGGCCTTGATGTCGTAAGGTCCCTTGCAACTATCCTTCGTTCCCCACACACTTCTTGCTCCAAGGATTCTGAGACCATAGATCTTATAGCTACTCACAATCTATATTGACAAAGCAAATCTCAAAGCCACTCTAACCAAGCCAAAGCTAACAAGCTCAAGAACCAACAAAGCTAATCCAAGCTAACTTTCTCCATGAGAACTCCTCTCCTTTTATAAGTTGAAGAGGATAAGGTGAGGAGGTTAGGATGATCCCACTAAATCATGAAAGCGAGTAAGATCCAAACCATTTGGATGCCACCTCACCATAGAAGTTTCTCCTTCTAGAAGATTCAAGAAAACGCTCATTTTTCCCACGTGCAGACATTCTCACACCCTAGCTATAGAGAAACCTGTGAACACCTCACACCCTGGCTATAGTGCAACCTGTGAGAATGGGTCATTCTCGCACCCTACCTATATAGAAACCTGTGAACTTCCTTTTTTATAAGGTTTTTACATAGGAAAATACAACTTCTTTCCTCAGGAAAAGTTCTTCACCCTTCTCTCTTTAGGAACCCAGGCCACTAACCCCTCTAAAGGCAACAGATAGGTTTACATCATTAATTATCATAGGGATGATGAAAATAATGTGTAACATTGGGGACATCCAATTTCAAGTGTTCCTATCCTTCACTAAAAATCAATTCAGGTGGGCTAAGGCCCACAAAAATTTCATGAAGAGAGAAACTGGGTTAGATCTCTGGATCAGGGGGGAATCACCAAATTCTTTTCTGGATATCATGCGACATAGGACATTCATGAAAAGGGAAGGAGTGAGAATATCTTTAGGTCCTATTCATAAACAGGTTATGCGATCAAGCATATCATATTTTAGGGAAATCAAAGAAGAATCTCTTGCTGGCTCTAGGTTAAGGTGGGATGTCTCCCCAATTGAAGTAAGGGTTAGAGAGCCCTTCAGTTTCAAGAAATTCTTTGTATCCACCTTTAGAATAGAAAGATATGCCAGAATGATCCAAGAGGAAGGACTTGCCTAGATTGGGTGTAGATATAATCCCCCTCTTATTTGGTTTCCTCCAGAGGATTACCAGATAGATTATGAATTTAATAAAAAGAGGGAAGACACTACTTTCGGAGAACTCAGAAGAAAGAATGGGTTCAGGGCACCTGGTGAACCGACTTTTCCTCCTTACAACATCAATTATTTACATGTAAGAACTTAGCTTGCATGAAGACATGCAAGAAGGTAAGATGGGGGGTATGTTAGGTTATGAAAAGGTACATATATTCTCCTCATTTCCATGATTTATGATATCATCTTGATTGAATTTTCTGTTATTTAGGAATAAAATAGGATAGGAAATGATTAAAATGTCTTATAGAACTATTATTGAGTTGAAGTTCATAAATTCTAAAATATGGTTGGAATTGTTTGATTTTGTTACAAGAATGGGCAAATTTAGGTAAACTCACAATAGCGGAAGAGATTTCAAAGATGTGCAAGCTATTGGCGGTTAAAGATATGGAGCATAAGGTAGTTTTAAGAGAGATTAGTTCTCTATTTTGTAAACTTCATAAATAGTAATAGTGATCCTGATGATCTCTCGATCCTCAGGATAGCTTAATTTACCCATATTTTGTAATATAAAAAGGGTGGTGAATCCTGGAAAGGATAATCGAAGAATTTATCTAAGCATTCAAAATTCAGAATTGCTCTGCGCAAACAGTTTCTGTAAATGTTCTCTCAGTTATGGAATTAATAAAGGTTTTGAACGTTTCCATCATTTTCTTATACTGAGTTTCTAGTAGCAGTGCTTCTGAGGACCGAGGGCCCAATCTGAAGGAGTTACTGTCTCAATTTGTATTTTATCAGTTTGATTTCTGTTTTGAACTTTAAATCCTTTTTTTTTTATCATCATTAAGATAATGCATAAGCGTGTTAATGTTTTGATATTGTTTTCTTGTAGAAGATAGATGCTTTCATTTGAATGTTGTCGATTTCTATTCCAGATTCCATTTGTTGTAGTTTACTACTTGACAGTTCCTCTCATTTTCACATGTGCTATTCCTTTAAATTAAATTATCAATTGTTGTCCCTTTCCGTTAAATTAGCATTTGTTGTTTCTTTTGCTTAACTTTCATTTGTTGTTCCTTTCTGTTAAATTAGCATTTTCTGTTTATTTCGCTTAACTAGCATTTGATGTTCCTTTTACTTAGTTAGCATTTGTTGTTCAATTACTATTCTGTCTCAATTTACAGTATTCAATTATTTCTTTCCAGTAGATTAGATAGTCATCAATAGATCATCTTAGTTTCATAGATTCAATTGTTGTTTCTTGATTAGATCAATTCATGCCTTTAATATCAGATTCAATTCTTGTCTCTTAATTAGATCAATTAAGTAATTCAATTCATGCCTTCAATTCATAGCACATTATAGATCATATTTCAATCCTGTTCAGTAGGATCTTAGCTTTAGAAACTTAATGAATGTGTGAGGAACTTGATTGTTAATAAACTCATATTTGCTTTAACTACATGATTTTGGCCTCTATGAGTTGTCTGCATAGACTTTGTTTATATTCTTGAAATAGAAGATGAATCCTCGAGTTGATAAATTAATGTTAAACTAAAGATTGTTTTTAGGACATCTTTAGAGACCAACACTGGCCTTAAACCAACAGGCCAGACCATGCCACTGAATAAATTTCATGCTATGATACCATATATATTTATATACATATCTATCTAATGCAATTTAAACAGTTATAGAACTATGTTAATACACCTATTCATGTAGAAACAACATTAAAACATACATGCAATATATACAGACAATTATAATAGCATTATAACTTGATTTCAAGATACACATCATATAGAGAATACAAATCTGGTACCAAACTTTTGATAGATGACCACCAACTACCTGTAGACCTTCCATGAACCTCCCAGCCTTAGACCATGCTGCTCATCATGCTCAACAGTGGGTCACCCCTGATCTGGGACTAAACTCCACCGAGAAAGGGATTCATAGGCTTGGCAAGGACAACAGGAAAGTCACACATATCAACATGAAGGATTTTCTCCCAAAATCCACTTATTCCCATAGCCCACAGACCCTAATTCCCTACACACCTGTCCCACCCCAAGAGTGTACACCTTCAATATCTCAAGTCCACCGACTTTCCACCTCCTTCCATGGATTCAACAACATGATGGACCAGAACTCTCAGAGTATTGTAGCTGCTACGAGACTCCCTCCAGGAGAACTCACTTCCTCATAACACTCTCTCACCTAGAGTGAGTTACTCACAGTCCTGACAACTTGCCTCTTCTATACAGCTCCTAGTCCAACGGGTAACCACCACAAAATAAATTGTGTATGTTCTCCGGTAATGACAACAAGCCACACCAGTCCAAAGAAAATGTGGGAAGCAACAACAAAGGCTAATGTGCGATATGGCTCAGACACTACGCAGTCATGTTGTGCTTCACAGGAAAAACAATTAGCTTCATAACAGAGGTGTGCAGGTTTCAAAAGTTGTAGAGATAGACAATGGAGACAATGGTTGTTTGTGTCGAGGCTCTCTCTATCTTAGTGCGTGCATCAGCAGGGAGTATGGAATACTTGCAAGAGTGGAGATGATCGCGAGAGTGGTCATGGAACCCCCAACGAGATGAATTTCCTACCTAAACACTACATGCACCCAAGTTAACACACATATTCCTGAAGCTGCATTAGCTCCACTTAACACTCGTTCCCTTTCCATGGGAACTTAGGACAACACAGGTTATGTAAAACCTTAGCCTCTAGGAAATAATAATATAATATTATCCCTTTAGAGGTAATCCCTCTATATTAGCCCCTATTCCCAGACACTCAACCCCTTCCCTTCCCCTACCTAGTGGATCTTAGTCCCCCATAACTCTTTCTTCGTGGTCGATCTACACGCAGCGATGTAATTTTATTAATTTTGTGAGTATTTACATATACAAAATCAGGCTCATTGGCCTTAGCATATGGCTCTCCAACCTAATAAACACATAAGTCCTATAACTTATAAACACTTGTCTCACCAACCTATAAACAAAATTACAATTTAGAAGGGGCTCTTCCTTGGGGTGTTACAATCCCCTCCCCTTATTTTTGCACTACAGTCCTCAATGAAACTTATTTACAGAACAACAACAAGATTTCCAATATCTTAAAAAAGATGTGGGTACTCTACCCTCATAGCATCTTCATGATCCCATGTTGTGTCCTCAGGACCGTACCAAGTCCGCTGAACCTTTACAATATTTATGACTCGATTCCAGAGCTACTTTCTCTTCCAATTCAGTATATGCTCATGTGGCACTTGCAAAGCGCCTTCTTGATCCACCTGAATCACATTCTAATCAATCACATGATTAGTATTAGGTATATACTTCTTGAGCAATGATACATGAAATACATTATGAATAGTCATGGATGCATACAATGCAAGCATGTAAGCTACTGGTCCAATCCTTTCTAGGATTTCAAATGGTCCACAATATATGGCTGCCAAATTGGAACAACTTCCCAGCTTCAGGGAACTTCTGTTGGATTTCACCTTCAGGAAAACATGATCACCCACTTTAAACTCCCATTGGGTTCTACCCTTTTCTTCTTGTATTGGGAAGCCTTCAAATTATTCTTTATATTTAACAATTTCTCTTCCATTTCCTTGAGCAACACTGGCCCAACCACTTCCCTATCGGTTGGGTTGTCCTAACTTACTGGGGTGTTTCACTTTTTGCCATAAAGTGCTTCAAACGGGCTCATCTTAAGTGATGATTGATACCCATTATTGTAGGAAAATTCTACCAAATGTAGATACTCTACCCATTTAGATTGTTTGTACATCACACACATCCTCAACATATCCTCTATCACTTGGTTCACTCTTTATGTTTTCCCATTAGTCTCAGGATGATAGGTTGTGTTGAAGTTCAGATTTGTTTCGAACCCTTTGAATAACCCTTTCCAAAACTTTGAGGTAAAATTTGGGTCTCTATTGGACACAATTGTCTTGGGTATGTCATGAAAGAATGCTACTTCCCTCATATAAATATCAACAACATTGGTTTCCTTGTGAGTAACCTTCATAGGAATGAAATGGGAATATTTAGTAAGCTTGTCCACCACCACCATGATTGCATCATGCTGCTTTCTTGTTCTAGGCAATCTTGTGATGAAATCCATTGTCACCACTTCCCACTTCCACTGAGGAATGGCTAATGGATGAAATAACCAAGTTGGGTGTCTATGCTCAGACTTGACCCTTTGACATTATAATAATTTAGCTATGTATTCAACAATCTCTCTCTTCATTCCTGGCCAATATTATTGGTTCTTGACTGCTTAAACTATTTTCTGATATCCCGGGTATCCCGCATAAGGTACATTGTGCATTTATTTCAAAATCACACTCCTCAATTCAGGAGAACCGGGTACATAAATTATGTTCCCGTACCAAAGTATTCCATCATCTTCCAATCTATAATCTTCAACTTTCCGCAGCATCTTACCTTGTTGTAACTTTGTTACCATCTCCCTATACTACAAATCTACTTTTGCAACTTCCAAAATTTTTCCTTTAACATCAGTTTGATACATGCTAATGGTTGTAGCATGTAGTTCATGCACTCTTTTGCTGATTACATCATCCACTTTGTTCTCCTTTCCTTTGATGTGCTTGATATCAAAGTCATATTAGCAGAGGAATTCCAACCATCTGTTCTTCCTGGCATTCAATGTAGGCTGATCAAACAAATACTTTAGACCATTATGGTTTGTCCTAGGCTCAAACCTCTTTCCCATGAGGTAGTGTCTCCATTTCTTTAAAGCGTCTACAATGGATTCCAACTACAAATCACGAGTGGCGTAGAGACTTTCATGCTCTTTCAATTTTCTGGACTCGAAACATATCACAAATCCATTCTGACTAAGGACTCCTCCTAGTCCTTCCTTGCATGCATCAGTGCAAACCACAAAATATTCATTTGGATCTACAATAATCGGAATTGGAGCAATGGTTAACAACTGCTTCAATTTTTGGAAGCTCATTTCACATTATGTTTTCCATTGAAACATTTTCCCCTTCCTTTGCAAAAGGAAGTGATGGGATGAGTTATTCTTGAAAACCCTGCAATGAACCTTCTATAGTACCAAGCTAGACCAATGAAGAATATGAATTCTGTCACATTTTTAGGTGTTTTCCACTCTTTAATGGCCTCAATATTTTCAAGGTCCACTGCTATCCCTTCTTCATATATGATATGCCCCAAATAGTGAATTATGTTATGATAAAATTAGCACTTGCTCAATTTGGAATAAAGATGATGCACTCTTATCACTTGCAACACCATCCTCAAATGATGCTCGTGCTCTTCTTCCAACTTGGAATATACAAGGATTTCATCCAAAAATACAATGACAGACTTATCCAAATATTCTTGGAAAACACCATTCATTAAGCACATGAAAACAACTAGTGCATTTGATAACCCAAATGGAACCACTGTGAACTCATAATGACCATACCTTGTCCTGAACGAGGTCTTAATGATATCTTCATATTTAATCCTTACTTGATGGTATCCTGAACTGAGATCTCTCTTCGAAAATATCTTTGCATCCTTCAACTGATCAAAGAGATCATCAATCCTTGGTAAGGGATACTTGTTCTTTATAGTTAATTTATTTAACTACCGGAAGTCAATGAACAATCTCAAGGTCCCATCTTTATTTTTTACAAATAACAGTGGGCACCCCAAGGTGACACACTTGGGCGTATATACCCCTTCTTCAAAATTTCTTCTAGCTGCATTTGTAGATCCTTCAACTCTAATGTACTCATTCTTTAAGGAGTCTTCGACACTGGAGCTGCTCTAGGCATCAAATTTATACAGAAATCAATATCTCTCTTTGGGGGTAGTCCTGGTACTTCCTTGAACACATCTTCAAAATCATTCAGGACTGAATTATCCTCCAATTTGGACACCTTATCCTTGGGTGCTTCTTCCATATGAGATGAAAATATTTGGAAGCCCTTCCTGTAACACTTCTTCAGTTGCATTGCTGAAATTTCTTGGACAATAAATTCCCTGGGAATTCCTTGGATTGTTCTCCAATTTACTTCCTCATCCAGGCAAGTGAATGCCTTGTTACAAAATTCTAAGATGGTATGGTGTTGGTCTAACCAATCCATACGAATTAGGTACTCATATGATCCTAAAGGAATATGTACAAATATTCCTTGGTACTCAGTCCATTCATGTCCACTGGACATGATTTAATCAACTCAACAACCTTTCTCTTGGTTCTTGTATCCAAATGCACCAAACAAGATTTCCCATGCTTTCTTCTTGGAAATTGTAATATTTCCACTACCCTGGGATGTATATAGCTATGAATAGCCCCTGAATCAATTAAAATAGTAAAGGAATGGTTATTGATCATACCTTTAAATTCAATCATCTGTGATTGAAACTCGTCTTTCTTGTTGTCTAGGGTTGCATAGATCCTTGGTACTCTTCTTCCCATGTCCTCTACCATTTCTTCTTGTTGAACATTGTGAACAACTCTCACTTTGCCACCTTTGTGAGGACAATCTATATACTTGTGATCTCCTTTACAACCCCAACATTCCATAGGTGTCTGCCTTGGCCTTTTCCCACCTACTTCATCCTTCTTGGGCTCTCTCAAAACTGGCTGTCCTTGAGGACTATTTCTGAAAAATGGTGTCTTGTTCCCCTTCTGCCTTTTCTCCCTTTTAAACTTCCTCTTATCTTCCCAAGCTTTTTGGAAAGTAGGCTTTCCTTTTTTTTGATCATATAGGCACTTAGCTCACCTTATGGTCTCCTCCAATGTTTTGGGATCATCATACTGGATCTTGTCACTAATGAAAGATGGAAGTCCACTTGGATACCTTTGAATCTTAATTGTCTCATCCTTGATGAAGGGACATACTTCAACAACTCCAAATATATTCTTTCATACTCATCAATGGACATACTTCCTAGCTTGAGTTCAAATAAATATTTCATTTTCTTGTCATAATACCTCTTAGTTAAGTACTTCTTTATAAAATGCCTCTTGAATTCTCTCCATGTAACATTATTCTCTCTGACTTGTTTCACTTGCACAAGTTGATCCCACCATATGGATGCCTTTTATTTTAGTTGATCTATGGAAATTCTTCCTTCTCCATGAGAAGAGTAATTTTGCAGTTGGAAATATTTCCTCATGCCCAATAGCCATGCCTCAACGCCTTCATCTTTCTTGGGATCTCCATAAAAAGTAGAAGGTTTGATCTTGTTCATTTGTCCTTTCAGTTCATCCACTCGATATTTCCTATGCTTTTCGGGTAGGGGATGGAGTTGAACTATTGTGTGCTCTCTTATTGGAATGCCTCTGAGAGTGACAGTGATGTCTACTAACGCTTCTTGTTCTTCTTTTCTCATCAGGAGACCTGTGACTTCCTGAATGGCTTGAGCCACTCTCCTTATCCAATTTATTTTCCATTCTTTCTAGTCTCCGCATAAACTTCATGTTGAAGTATTCATGTTTCTCCTTGACTCTCTTAAGCCTTTCAATATCTTCCTGGTGAATTAGGCCATCTCTTTGCAAATTTTTAATGATTTTCATCATGCCCACGTCTGTATCTACTTCTTATCCATGCCCATTGGAGTTTGATCCTTCAATTCCCAGATGGACATCTATTCCTCTTACTTCATCCTCCTTACTATAATCATCTTATGCCTCCTCCATTTCTCTGCACTATGGAACAATTCGGTTCAGTTCTAACAATTGTTAACTCTACAAAATGTGTAGTCCCAAAAATTTTCAGGTTACTTGACTTAATAATTTTCCTGAATAACTTAAACAATATGATTCAACAAAAGAATATCATACTCCATTTTCAGTGGGTATTGGTCGATCAAGAACCTCTTAGGATTCTATCTATAATCCCAACTCTATTCTGAAACAATTTTTCGGGCATTAGCCCCTTTTTCTTCATCCCTTGGTTTGCATGTGACCATGACTATGACAGACTGATAATGATTTGGACTCTTATTTGGAGCCTTGAAACTTTGAGGCTCCAGAGCTTCGAATTTTTCCCTTTCCGCACCTCACAAACATCATAGAACAACGAACTATCAAACACATGAAGAGCGATGGATCTACGGTCCACATTCCTTGCTCAGATATATGGTGAATGGGATCTTCTGGGACTCTGGGCTTCAGTGGTTTTCAAAGAGCATTCCAAAAAATATCCTAGAGTGCCAAATGGGTGAACTCACAAAGTGGGGTGGATCAATGGTCCATGGATTCCTAGCATCAACGACAAACTCACGAAGTGGGGTGGATCAACACCGAAATATGTAAAGAATTCGTGTGCACTTTATGAGAGGATCCATCACGGGTCGAACATAGGTCCAAGAGCCAATTCGTCTCTAAAGAAGAAGAACAATTGTACAAATATTACCTTACAAGAAATATAATTTTCAAATATCCATAACTTCCTACTCAAAACTTAGAATTGCGCAAGGGAGCAGTCATAGGAAATATATTGGATAGTGGAACATAATTGTTCACCCAAAATATTGAGATGAACAATCAATTTCTCAAACAATCAAAAGAAAGAAGTCATATGTATTATTGAATAAGAATGGTTCATATTTTTCATGAAATTGTTGAGTCAGTTAGCGTGAAAACGTTTTGTTGGATGCACATTTTGAAAATTTAACATCAACTAGATCATAGGAAGAGGGGGGATAAACCACCACTCTTTAGAATATTTCTTAGGGACAATTGTCTCCTAGAGAACCCATATCAACTGGGAAAAGTGGGAAAAGGCCAAGACAACCACCTATTCAATGTTGGGGTTGTAAAGGAGATCATATGTTCAATGATTTTCCCCACTGAAATATCTCCATGATTTTCAATGATTTTCCCAAAATATGTTCAATGATTTTCCCAAAATATGTTCAATGATTTTCCCAAAATATGTTCAATGATTTTCCCAAAATATGTTCAATGATTTTCCCAAAATAGCACCATCATTTTGGTCAGGTTTTACGGTGGATAGCATGGTTATTGATGGTTTCCTCATTTCATTGTTGAGTCTTTTAGCTGCAAAATTTTAGATTTTGGTTTGACTTAAATTTGGATTGTAAAGTCTTCTTTTTCAAAATTGTCATTT